>BGPR01011211.1:0-43670 GCA_013235015.1 Araneus ventricosus
GTGTTTTTTAAGCATACAAATTAATATATAAAATGGAATTTAATTTTAAATTCTTTTTATGCTTTTTTATGATATATATATATATATATATAGTTTCTTTCTAAACCAAATATTTACGAACTTCTTTTTAGGAAACTTACGGAAGGATCTTTAATGGATAATAATATCCTGGAAGGATCTAAGCTGACGCTGCTACCTACCGTAGAGACTGGAATCACGGTGAGAAACATTTAAATCGTCTCTTTAGTTAATTAATAAAACTAAACCAATGGAGATTCTATTCTCAGCCCTTACCTGCCTTTGTGAAACTTTCAGCTGCGAATATTTCTCTTAATGCGCATGACAAAATGGCATATACAAGGGGGAAAGGACGTTTTTCCACTATTCATGGAACTGTAGGAGGCTAATACGAGATAGGTATCTCTTTGGATGTGTGTATTTCACTGTTTAAAAAGTACGTTTTGTAGAACTTTTCATTTTCGAATTGACGAACACTCAACTCTTGCAATTTTCCCTGGTGAAGTTCATTTTTTCTTCACTTTCTGCTTGCTTTATGGTTCTCAGCAAGAAGAATTCGGTCACCAGATTTCTTCAACATCATTGTAAAAGTTGTTTCTCTGCGAGGGTACCTTCAATGCAGTGAAGTGCTACCGTGATTAGTAACGATTGGTTTTGGGTAGTTCATATGGAAATTCATACTGCTTTTCATACTGACATTTTAAAGAATGGATATTACAACACTGGAGATCAATTCATTGTAAAAATTATGTTTTTTTTTTCTTTCATATAATCACTGCACATATTTTGCAAATTTTATTAGACGTCTTACACTATGAGAAACCAGTAATATTACATTTGAATGTATGTATGTTTGAATGTATCTATTTGGCGTTTCAAAGATGACAGCATACATTGATTGCATATTCGGAAACCTCATTTCGAAATTGGAGTAACTGAGCTTATGGAACAACAACACATAATGAAGCGAAACTCATGGCCGATGAATATTTTTTCAAAATTTGCAACCATATTCATCAAATTGCAAAATTTATCTCCCTAAGGACCTTCTGTTCTAAGGTACAAGAGCTGATTCCACCGAAGATTTGTAGTATATATAGATATAATGCGTGTTAAATCTGATGTAAATCAAATCACCTTACAGAACAGAAGTTAGGAGAGTAGAGCCTGTTTAGGTGTCGTCCTCGTCATCTGACCAATGCTCGAAATTACGAAGTCCGACTCCTTGCTCGTTTAGCTTCAAAACGGGATTTTGACCTAACAAATCAAATTAAACCGAGTTTTATATTATCATCGTATCCTTATGGTTTCAATCCACTCTGTACTTATTCACGAGATAATAGTTCATTAAACTGTGATGTCGGTATGCCCGAAATCAGATTTCTTACTAACTTAGTTAGTACACAATGTGTTAATACACAGGATCAACAGACACCACACCGCTGACGACTTTCTACGCATTCCATTTTGACTTTTGGCGAAAGTGCGAAACATGGCTTGCGATTATACTGAAGGGACATGACAACATTTTCTAATAAATTGATTTGATTGTTGAAATTAACATGTGAGCTCTCGTGCATCTAACAGATGTGAATTTTAACCCGGTGACTTTTTATTTTTATAGAACCGGACTCCGGAACGGTGCGTGATGCAGGCTCTGGAAACTTTGGACGACTCTCAGGTTGAGAGTTTCCTGACCGGCCGCTCCCCTCTAAACCTGACTATGAGGCTGGGCGAGCACCTGATGTTCGTGCACTTGCAGCTGACTTCTGTGCCGCCAACATCTCCGTCTCCCCCATCCTCCCCGCAGCTGCTCAGCGAAGCCAGCCGTCATTTGACCCGCACGCTCACCCGCCTCTCCTCTGCCGCCCTCCAGCAGAAGATGAAAGAAACTTGCGACGTAAGTGTCCTGTATAACAGCATATGTAGCTATCGTTTCGAACTTTTTAAGCACGGGCAGGAGTGGCGATAGAGTTCGGCCGGGGCAGGGTCTCCCCGACAGGATGAGCAGCACGACTTGCTGTCGAGGGGAGGGGCTTAATGTTGAATCTCTCAAATTTTCTCCAGATCTTTATTTATCTAGTAGTTCAATAGCCTGTTGCGTGAACGGGGTACAAAAATTTGCCCCGACGGGGGGGCGGGGGGGGCACAGCATCTTCTACAGGGGGACTTGGACACCCCACTGGCGCCACCACTGAGTACGAGATCTTTTATTTTCGCAGTTTTGAGAAAGGTTTGTAGTTCAACCTTCAGATTACAACTAGACGAAATGTTATCCTCTTAAAATAGAGATTTTAGATGAGAAACAGAAGCTCTTTCCTCAGTTACCAGGTCATCAGGAAATAAAATTTGTCACTCCTTTCCACTGCCCACTAGTTTAAATATTCTCTTCTCTCGTTAGCAATTAATCTAGCCATTACGCTTGTTATGATACATTAGTAACGAAATATAATTGCGAATAAAACTATCTACAGGGTGATTAGAACTTTCCACCGATTATTTCTGAGAGAGTAGTAGAATGTAAGGGTTGTTTGTTAGACATCTATACCATCCCTTACGCAGAACGAGGAGCGGAGAGGATCTCCTTGTACATCTGTACCTTCGATGATTGGGTTCCATGTCAACCTACGGCATAGTAAGAGGTACTTGGTTAACGGATACCTTCGATTATAGTCGTAGCGCTCGATGATTGGTAAACTTGTTGCATTTGGAATGCCGAAATAAACCCATTATACAGGGATGTATACTCGATCATTATTTTTTATGCAAATATTCATATCAACTCTTACAGAATTTAAAGTGGCTTTGATTCCGCATTTTCAACATTCACTTTATAGCAATAATTTTAATGCCGTAAATGATTTTTATATTTTGATTAGTAAGAATTATTTTGATTAATGAAATCAATTATGATGATTCATCTAAAAAAAATAATAAAATGTCTTTTTTCATCTTTCAGGGCCGCTGCTGCATGTCTCGTCAGAAAGGTGGAGCTGTCATCGAAAGTCTGTTTCGAAAGGGCAAAGGCGTATTTTCGGGGACTTTCTCAGGCACCCTCATGCAGGATGACTCCCGTCCCCATCTTTGCACCCTTGTTCGAATCCTTAGCGACCTAATGGACGCGCCTTCCCACACGCACGGACCTTGCACCCATCGTCCCGCTCCTAACACCGCAGGTGAGCCTTTATCCATGTTAGGATGTTTAGTAAGTTGATGCGGAAACATCAAATGCAAAACAATAATTTTGAAAAACCTTATGGGCCATATATACATTATAATGGCCCATCACGGACACTTGGGGATTTACACATCGAATTTCTCCGGAAAGGCTGGACAAACTGCCCTTGAACTTGTATCGTATAAGGAATATGCTTGAACTCACAGTTTACAATGAGATTCGGTCACAAGGGCATTTAGGGGACCTATCACAATGTGATGAAGAAGAAAATGATTCCAGCTCACCCCGTTTCATAGAAAACCGATAATGATTTATAACTTTTATCAATGATTTTTTGTTTGCTGCGTGCAATAAGATGACTTTGGGACTTTACTTAGTTGCCTATAGGTTATAGTGCTGGCCATTTTGACGAATTTGATTCCGGTCAAAGTCAGTGGGTTCTTTATGTGAATAGAATCATCAATATCCATATCGGATGATTGTACCGCATGTTCATGGTCCCTTGAGTACTCTGTACCTGTTTGGTACTCTCCGTTTGATAGCGCAATTCTTGCTTTTTTAAGCATATCATTCTTCAACGTCATGGTAACCACAGCTTCAAAGAGGGAGAGAGGGCAACTGCTGCATAATTGTCGCATTCCAGGGAAAAAAACAACATTGTCTTGCGAATGGCTTAACTTCAAAAAACAAGCTAGTAGTTCCTCTTGGTAAAAATTCGTAACGCTTAAAATTGTTACTTTGTCTGCATCTGTGTATCTATTCAATAAGTATTAATAGTTTTAAACAATTTTTAAAGTACAGGAACTTTTTTTTCTAGGACCGGAACCCCAAGCAGCGGTAGAGGAAGACCAAGTCCTGCGAGAGAAGGTGCGTCACATCAGGGCCCTCCTGAAAGAGAAACGCGAAGCCCGCAGAGACAAGCCCTACCACAAGCACAAAGACTACAGCTCTGAAACGGCTGTCGCCTGAATCTCTCCGCTCATGACAACCGCAGTCGATCACCGTGATGGCACAGAGCATCTTGAAATGGTTATTTCGTTTCTGGAGCACGGCTAAGAGCATCTGCTCAATAGTTTTCTGGCGAGAGGGATGTATATAGGATTACACGACTGGAACTCTTTCTGTTATCCGTTTCCCTCTGTCCGGCTCAAACCTCTTATTATATAGCGCTCTCTTTTGTCACCCATTCATTTGATTGAGCAGGAACTTACACATATTCCGTGTCAGTCATTCGTTCTGTGAATGCGACGGATCCGGTAGTGGGCCCTTGGAATGAAACAGTCGATCCATTTGGAACGCTGTCTTCTTTCCATAACTCCTCTCCTTGCAATAAATCAGTTCTGTTGTGCACTCAGGCACACACATCATTTATTTCAATTTAACTGTTCTGTCCAATGAAAGTAGATCTGAACAGAATAATAATAATCATGCCATCGTTTTGTTTATCACATTTTATTTTTCATTTTATGTAATGGTACTTCATCAGTGTTTAAAGATTTTCTTCTTTTGGAGAAAATTGCATTCATGTGGTAGGCAAATATAATAATGGTAGAGATTTGTCGTGTATATGTATGCTTTTTCCTTCGCTTGTGCATGAATTCGTGAATTAGTCGTCTTAGACGAATTCTAAATAAAACTTGTTTAGTAAAAATAATAGAATAAATGCATGCAATATTGCAACACTCGAAGCTAACCAGTTATCATGACAGGAAGAAAAAGTGCTCATTGAGTTTGCCAACCTGAAAATCCAAAATCTGATAAGTTTTAATACACAGGATTTCGTATCATTTATTTCATTATTTAGACTGCTTCTTTAAGAAGGTATGGAGAGTATTAAACACATTTATAAAAATCTATGTTGTTAGTAACAAGAATAGAAATCACAATATTACTCTTTTAATTAAAAAAATCCTACATTAAAGAATTAAACTACCAATTTATCAATCTACGTCTGGGAGAAACGAATTTTCCCATTGACGATCTCAATCTTATTACATATCATTTTCTTTGAGAATATGCAATATCCATTTAATATCTATGCAAATTGTATTGAATTTATCATTCTAAACTTAAAGTATGGGCAAAATCGTAATTCAAAGGCTAGTCACTTTACTGAAGTGTTTACTAATTCAAGGCCCAAGAACAAAGGTTTTAAATGACGTTTTAAGTAAATCAAGTTCAAGAAAAGTCACTATTTGTACATAGCAGTCATTTCCATACAGCAGTATTACATTTTTTTTTTCTGTTCAGTATTTATATTACTCTTATAGTATTAGTGATTCTTTTGTATAGAGAAGAATTATATAGATAGAATTATGTGTGAAAGCCAGTGTGAGCAATTTTGTAATGAACATTTTTTTATGTTACTCACTAGATTTTTTGCATCTTGTCATTGAATCCTAAGGATTCTGCCTGCTCTTATTATTAGAATATCAATATTATCATGATAAGAATCATATTTCTGTTTGTGTCTGTAACTACCATCATAAGAGTATGACTACATCAGAGAGTTAAAGATGGGATGAGGTTGATTTTTATGCATTAAAAGTTACTTTCATTGGAATAAACTTGAAAAAAAGTGAATTTTAATCGATAAAAATTTGCTTAATTTTAAATTATTGCAATACAGTTCCATATTACCCAGTTGTTAGCTACATAAGACTATTTTGATTTCTTTATAAGAATTTACTACAGTCTAGATCAGAGGTTCCCAACCTGTGGTACGCGTACCTACATGAAATCAAAGTCGTTAATGGCGGAAACAAGAAAACATAAGGGATTAAGAGGGTTAGAGAATTTTTTTTCTGCAAGAGAATACTTGCTATTTAATAACTATATCACTTGAATAGTTGATTAATACAAAGTGTAATTTTTAACTATCCTTATAAGTTAAAGCGAAATAATTACAATACTGGTTTCATTTTCTTTGGCATTGAAACTAATATAATTGTAAAAATGGAATAAAATGTAAAATCAAAAATAAGTTCAGCAAATCTTATTAATTTGAATCATTTCACTTTCAAGCTCATTTAAGCTAACCCTAACATTATTGATAAAAACTTCCTTGAATAAACGGATGGTTGGGGGGTGGGGAGTTGGATATGATAGTAAGGGATATGCGAGAACAAAAAGAATAATCAAAGGGTATGCAAGGGAGAAAAGGTTGGAAACCTCTGGTCTAGATCAAGGAATATGACCATCTGTTTTTTTTTTCCCAAATAGGAAAACATCACATTAAAAAATCTAGAAAAGTTTTAACAGTAGTGCTATTTAGATAAACTATTTAAACATTATAAAACATATTTATTATCTCCAATCAATTCATTTATTTTCTTCTTATCCATAATTTCTGTAGTCTTATGAATTAGCAGAGAAAAAAATATGGAACTTTTTTTGCATGTTTTTAAAATCCAGTCCAAATATTTAGTTGAATTCCATACAGGTACATGTTCATGAAAGATGGACACAAGATTAAATATCTGTTTACTTTTGTCTTGCCTTTAAATAAGCAGAAGTTTGCATAGCAGACTAGCACTGATGTCGTTGTAGCTTTAAGACCTAGTAACACCTCATTAAACATTGACTTAGAACTTGGCAAGAAAAAGCCATGCAAGTGCATCATAACCAAAGTAGTTATTCGTTTCATATCAGTATTGTTATAAATTGTATACTGTCAAATTTATTTGTGTTCAGCAAGTTTATGTTTGTTAATCGAGATTAAAGCCATTTTTTAAAAAATAAAATGTTGAAGAAATGAAATGTGTGTATTTATTTGTAACTCTGAAGAAAAAAGTAGATATTCATGAATTATCAAATGCAGAGACATTTAAACCCTTAATTTCCCAATGGTACTTAAGAGTACCACTTTAATAACGCTTACATTTTCGTAATTTTACCGTTTTTCCCGACAGTATTCACAAGGACACGGACAATATATTTTCGACAGCAAGCAGTTGAAGGCAGGAATTAAATTTTTAAAATTATTAATTAAATTAATTTAGCTATTTTAATTAATTAAAAAAGTTTTACCCACTTTCCTGGGGTTATTTTGTACCAAAACTCATCTAATGATGCCAAAATAAAATTGAAAAGTTGCTGGTAAGTTAATTTGGTAAATAAAGGGTGAAAGCAGGAAGTCTCCCTACTTACTGATAATCAGAAATTAATAAATAAGACAAAACCTGATTTTTGGAAAACAGTGGCTCTAAAACAAGGCAATTTCAATTCCATGCATGTCAGAAACATAACTGATCCATTAAACTGAACTAATTGAAATAAACATCACAAATAATACTGAAGACACCTATATAATTTATGACACATAACAGCCTGTTAGAGTGTGCCTTATATTTTTTATGTAACAAGAAACAGAAGAAAATAACTACACCCCTCTGGTCTGATATAAATTCACTTGCTAACGTGAATATAATTTTGACCCAATTTTTTAAAACTTTTTCTGATGTAAATTTATTTCATTACAATCTGTATTTTGTTTAAAACAGTTTTGCTTTTCTCTATTTGTTTTGAATAATATAAGCATGAATTTGTTAAGACAAAAAATGCAATTTTAACCTGCCTAGTTGTATCTTCCAATTTTTTGGACAGTTTACGTCAAATATTGTACCACAAAACCCAACTTCAAAACACTGAAATGAATAATTCAGGATTAACCCTTTGAGGATGACTGTCACATGGGTATGGCAGCTACTCGTAGTATTAAGCTTGTGACCATCGTCTAAAGGTTAACTTAAAGGATCTGCGATACAGCCGAGGAGGGAAGGAAAGAAATAGAAAAGACAATTAAAAACAGTTAATCTAAATTAATATCTGTATATAGACAAGTCCTCAGGTTAACATTTCCCAAATATTTAATTCTACTTGATTCATTTTTAATTTTGATTATGCAATTATCACCCATAAAATAATTAAATCCAATATTCACTGTAGTTAACTGAAGTGTAATAAAAGTGAAGGTGTAATGAAAATATAAAATGAAATATTTAGTAGGAGCAATTAAATAATATTACAAGCTACTTTTAAGAAGGAGAAAGAAGAAGAAAAAACAACTACTTTAGTTTGCTTAATTTATGTAAACATAAAATATTCTTATGAACTGCAAACAGTCAATATTTTCCAAGTATTTTATCCAACTCGGACACATTTTCAATTTTGAAAAAATAAGTATCTGTCAAAAGAATTTATTTAATTTTTTATCTAACTTTAAAACATTGGAAACATTATTTAGACTTAAGTGTAGAAAAATGATCTTTTTCCTCCATCACTTTGAACAGCAGTACTTGACTATACAGCATCATGAACTGTTGTTGTTCTGAGTTAAGAGGGAAAAACAATTCAAAGAAATCGACATATATAAAATTTTAACAAGTTTTTATTTAGAAAAACTTTAAAAAAGTACAAATATGTGTTTTATTAAAAAACAACATGTATATATTTCAAATTGTCAACTAAAATGGAAGTAATCTATTCCTTCCACTAAGTGGAGTGATGATAAATTCTGTTCAAAGACTCCTGCAGTCATGTCCTAAAATAAAGATAATGAAATTTTTTTAAAGTGCTTTCATTTGTACAGTTTTTTAAAATTATAAAATATCTCTCTATATAAAATACTAAGGTAAATGGCACAGAAAAGAGGTTAATTTCTCTTTTACCCATGGCAATGATCGGTTTGTTTACAAAACAAAACCGGTACCCTCCGCTATGTTAGGCATATATAGTCATAGCCTGGTACTATATTCGTTCTGGTGTAAAAGAACTTTTTCTCGAGAAAAAAAAAAGATTTTAATATGAAGAATTCACAACATTTCTTACAATATAATGAAATTTTGGATGAAATTATTCAAACGAGATGAGTTAGAAATGAAGCAAATGGGCTTAGGTGAGCCAAAGAATGTTAAGATCAATGTCAAAATAGTTTAAGTTGGTGAAGATTAAATCGTTTCAGTTCGCAAATTCATCATGTGAACCTACTGTGAACATTGTACATTGGCTACCTTTCTGCTTTGCGCACACCACTTGGCGCCCTTTTTGTCTTGACGAATTCTCTTGGAGAACTAAATTGCCAGTTTGGCTCTAGAAGCATCAGGAAAATCATGGTATGCATATAATCGAGCGCAGATCCTCTGCACAGGATCAACTATTTAAAAAATATTACTCGAAATCTACTGAAATAGTGCATTCTAGTAAAGTATTATATACAAGACATTAATCTTGACATTTATCTATGAGCAATTAAAAGTTATCATGTCACATTTTAAGGTAATTTTTTTGTTTTCCATGCATTTAACTTCAGCATTCAAAATAACATATTCAACTGCATAGTAAATTTAAATTCTAAAACTGTCAGAATAAAATTTATTAAATGCGTAAAAGCCGAAGAAGTATGCAATTTTTGAAATTTTAAATATTTGCTCAATACTAATGACATATTTAATCAAATTAATGTACAAATAGTTATAAATACAAACTAACAATCAAATATAACAGAAAGACCAAGGAAACAAGAATGGGCTCTGACTGCAGGGATAGTTTATACATACGAAGCAAGGCAGATTTCAGTAAAATAGGTCTATTGTTATTGGGAGGAAAAGAATTGTCAATGAAGTTAATTTTAAGTTGACAAAGTAGTGTAATAATTATTTGCTTATGATCTTGATTGTAAGATAGAACACTGACTGTCACATAAAGCATGTGTGTAAAATTGAATACATTTTTATTTGAAACTAAGCAATTTATAGTCATTAGCTATATCTAAAATTCTCATTGACAATGCATTGATTTTAGTTCATTTCCATTTTGTCATTTGGCTAAATTAATATAACAAACCTATAGAATTACTGAAAAATATTAACAAGTTGATATAAATTATTTTTCATATTTAAAAAAATCAGATTGTAAATGTAGAAACTAAGTCATAAAATTAGACACACATAAAAAAAAAATTAACCAGTTTAAGAAATATCATGAAAAATGGAAATAAAGGATGAAGGAAGATGTAAACGATTCCAAAAGACAAATACTTAATCAACAAATTAAATAGTTTTTTGAACATTGAAATTCTCTCTGAATATGAATTATTTCATGGAAAGGTTTAGTCAATGGAAACTTCTGAAATGCACTAATAGCAAAAATATAATATATTCATAATGAAACAAGCTTACTGAATGTTTCTGGAAAAAAATACTTACTATTTTTACACATATGATAAAGGGAGGAGAAGCTTTACTGAAATGCACTATGGGAATTCGTGGCTTAGGCAAGTCCTGTAAGAAAGAAATATTCCAAAAGGAATTTATTTAATTAAGTAGAATTTTACTTAAAACTAATTAAAATAAAATGAAGTTAAAAAAGAAAGAAGTAAATGATGTTATGATTCTTTGTAAAGCAAAATTTGATAAAAAAAAATTTAATCTCAAATCAATTTTTAAAATATAAATCGATTTTTAATTAAAAAAGTACCTTGCTTTCTTCATAAATATATACTCCTTTAGCTATCTTTTTACGATCAACATCACAAAATGCTTGAACCTTTAAAAAAATACATAAATTTTAAGCAATTGTAAATATGTATGATATAACAACCACAATTTTAATCAGTAACCATTCAATAAACTCCAAAGAGCTGTAGTAATTCTGTTTAATTTGTCATGAATAATTTTATTTAAAAAGAAAATAAATTTTATAGAATATTAAAATAATATTAATAACTGCAGAAAAGTTGAAAGAATATTTCTGCTTACTTCATTCAAAATATCACCTTCAAATTAAAATTTTATTTATTCAAAGCACAATTTAAAACCAAAATTTACTTGAACTGATTTTAATTTCATTTAACATACATAAAAAATATATTTCTATCAGAATTAAAATTTTCTAATTTTTATTTTTTCACATTAACTTTCTTTAAAACTTCTACACTCCTCGCATACAAGCATGTAACAAAAAAGTAACATTTTTTCCATATTGTAGCTGTTTATTTTTTAAAAATCAAAATGGAATCACAACATTTCTCAAACATACAGTAAAGTTATGGAAGTAAACTCACTTTCTGTCTATTTTGCTCATTGAGAGACCTGTAGAACTTTCTCCCTTGTTTTCCAGCATTCCAGATAGTGAAAGTGGTCCATTTCTTTAAGACTCTCTCCTCTAATTCACTCAATCGAACTTGCCAGATTGTATCTCTAAAAAACAAAATGTCACTTTATTTTCTTAAATCATCAAAGAACATTATCTGAATGTGATCAACATTTTAAGTACTTACTCATAAACATTAAAGTGTTCATCTCACAAGAGTTTATTGTTTGAATTACATAGAACATTATATAGAACACATTTTATATTTTTCTTTGAATTACATAGACAAATTCAAATCATAGATGATGCCATTATCTTAAAAAATAAGTTGTAATACGTAAAATAAGTAAATAATTACCATATTTGCTAATTTCAATTCACATATCTTTTTATTCTGCATATGCATGTGACGAACCCTTTTTGTTTAATGTTGGGATTGGGTTGATTTGATTTTAAATGCAGTAAACAAACTACATGTCAGCAGTCAAAATAATTCTTAATGAGCTTCTGATTTACTTAATCCTGCAATTTCTCCCATTGGTTCTTAATAGATTTGTTAACATATATATTCAAAACTACTTAACTGATCTGTTAGTTTTTTAACTGATATATCCCAAATGAAAAAATGAGAGAATATACAAACGACATCAACAGTTTCAAAATGACTTAAATGATTTTATATCATTCTGAAGCTTTGAAACAGGAACTTGTAGAGGATGCATTAATACTAAAGGATTTTTTGAAGTCTGGATTCATACTAAAACAAAATTTGGAAGCATTTTCATACAAACAGCATGTTTATATTAGCTTTCCTATAAAATATAACTTTCAGAAATGTGAAAAATTTGAATTTTTTTTATGAAAGAAATCTAACTCACTCTGATATAGAAAATGTAGTTGCTGATGGATGATATCTGTACATTAACAGATCATCATCAACCCTTGATAGTTTCCCACCAAGTCTTAAGTGCTGGTAAAAAAACAAAAGATCCTCAGGTGTACCCTGAAAAGAAAAAAAGTGAAACCAAAGGAAAAGAAAGAAGAAGAGAAGAGACTTTCTTATTTCCTCTTTATTTTTATTAACCAGAAGGCTTCTTTTATTTAACTTATCTTCCAAATCTTTTATCTTTCAAATTATTACTACTTGATTGTAGCATTTGGTTTCACAATATAGAAAAAATAACATTCAAATACTTTTAGGTCCTTATTCACCAACTCTTTAACACTCGGATTAAGCCTCGAATCAGTGTTAATCCCTTGATCATATGAAAATTCGTATTCTCCAATGAAAATCCCGAGATCACCGGCTATTTTAACACCCTGTTTTTGATCCTCAGAAATCGGAGGATTAACATTGACAATTTGCGGATTCTCGTTTTACGTATGCGTACTTCTCTTCTGCCTTCTATCAAAACAAACATGGCAGATGATGGATTATTATATTTAGATGATATTGAAAGTTTAGAAATAATCGAAAGAAGGAAAAGATCTGTGCATCCATATAGAGCAAATTATTTTGACTGTATGAACAATGTAGCCTTTCGATCGCGTTATTGTTTAAATAAAGATAGAGGCGAATCCAGTCTAAAAAATCCGAAATTTCCTATTGGATTGATTTTTGTTGCCCTTTTCAGATTTTTATAGTATGTAATCAATTGTTTCGCATTTATTTTTGGAACTCCAGGAAAAACTGTTGAACATGGCAGTTAATTCCGTCCAGGCGCTTTCCTTGTCTTTATTAGTTGTTGCATCTGTTTTTTATTTTCAATTACCGATTTCAATTTATCTAAGAAGAGGAGAAAAGCCTCGGCTTCCATTTCTGTAAAATTCTTCCTTTTATGATCCATAATTATTGCAACAACAAGAATGAAATGACAGAATAAAATTACGGTATTAATTGATCAAAACACACAAGATTAATGTTTAAATTATGTCTGTCATCCATTGAAGCGGAACGAAAAATCTCGGTGAGGTTCGTTCATTGACCAATCAAAACGTAGCTTACATTTTTCTTCCAGTTAAGCCATGGATAATTTAATCTGTTGATGGAGAATACCGAAGGACTATGATCCAGTGTTAGAATTGATTCTCGGATTTGCTGATTCGCGATTTAATCCTGGATCAATCAAGTTTGGTGAATACAGCACTTAATAACTAGAATTCAATTTATATATACAGTAAACTCTCAATTATCCAGCATTCAAGTATCCGGAAAGCCCAACTAACCGGAAAAATTAGAAAATGAATTTTTCTAAAAGTTTTACATCTGTGTGTCAAAATTTCGTACGCGCGCGCCCCGTTCCATTCACGTGGACAATTTATTCCTGGAATGCAACGTTCGCTCTGCACGGAGGGACATAGAAGGAAAAAAAGCAATATAAAGTAGTGTGGTGTTCACAGACTTGCTTTATGGGGGGGTTCAAAAGCAAAAGTGAGAACACACACACACAAAAAAAAAAAAATCCTCACCTTTCGCCGAAAAACAAGACCTAAAAACGAAATCGACAAACATAAAAAAAAGGGTAAAGGGACAGAATCGGTGAAAAAAAAAAAAATCGTAAGCGTAATATTAAGTGCAGGAGAATTGGAGGCGCGCGTATTGCGCAATAACCCTTGCGATCTTCTAAAAGATAATCAGTTTTGATATTCAATCTGGGATTTGTTATGATCACTTAAAAGAGTTTTATTATGCTTTCTGAGTAGAATATTTTTCAGTTTCATCGGCTATTTTTATATGTTTAATTTTTTACTATCTATATATTTACGGTAAAAATTCAGCTACAGATCATATGTATATATTTTAAATCATCAATGTTAAATTAAAATCTTCATGATATGTTTTGTAAATACAATGTTATGGAAGATACAGAAGTATTCTTAAAAATTATATTTAATGCACATTTCAAAATGACAGAAACAAATTATTTGACCGAAAAAATCTTTAAAAAAAAAAAGGCTACAATCTACCCCTCCCCTCCCCATTTTTCCCGTCACACTCAACTATCCGGACTTTTCAGGTATCCGGAAATTGGAGTTTCCCAAGCATTACGGTTAGTTAAGCTTTTACTGTATATACAAATATTTACAAGCATTTAATATAATTAACTTAATTCTGCAGTTTCTGATTTCTAGCACTTAAGAAGTTTTTTAAAAGCAACTGCATCCACTGATGTCCAATATCACAATCACATCTTCTGCTTTCAGACATCACCACATTGCTACAGCAGCACATGAGCTCTTGTGACTTGTATTATGGCTGCTTGGCATTTACATAAGGCAGCATTTTTTATTTTAAAGTTTAGTTTATTCAATAGACACTGAGAGAGAATAAAGAGACACTCAGTAGGTATTTAGTGTATCAAAAATATTTTTGTTTTTTTAATGTTTGCAAACCAAAGCTGGAATTTGGCACTCTCTCACCACTATTGCTGCATTTAAAAATGTTACATAAAAGGTTATATGCCCTTCTATAATATATACCAGGGATGGGCAAACTTTTTTAGTCGCGGGCAAAAAATCGAAAAAAAAAAGTTTGGCGGGCCAAGATAAATTTTTCTAAAATTTTAAAAACAATATACAAGTATTGCAATTTAAATATGTTAATAAGATGAATGAAATTTGCGATTTCATTTTTAAAAGCTCCTTATATTGAGGTTCGAAGTGAGATTCTAAGGAACGAGGCTAAATGCTCATCTGTCAGTCTACTTCTGAAATAATTCTTTCTAAGGTTCATTGTTGAAAACGCTTGTTCACATATATAAGATGAAGCAAACATAGCACTGATTTTCTGGGCATGAGATATTAAATTTGGGAAACTTACTTTCGATAATGATTTGTAAAACTCTAACTTTGGCATATTTAGAAACGACTGCTTGAGATGATTGTTAGACTGCAACTCAATTAATTCAAGCTGCAAATCTGACCTCACTGCTTCACAATTTACGTTGAAAGGCACGGTAAAAATATCCAATTCTGTTTGAATGGTAGTGAAATCTTGAAATCTGCATTCAAACTCAAAATGCAGTTTTTTCAAGCCATCTTGATAATTCTTAAGCTTCTCTTCATTTACTAAGGTATTGAATTTAACCTCGAGAAATGAGACAAGTCGTTCTTAGATAGCTGCCCAGCAAACAGATTAAATTTTAGTTTAAAAGCTTTGAGATGGGCCCAGATATTGTCGATAAATTGATTTTTCCCTTGCATCTTGACATTCATGTTGTTCATATGACAAAGAAGATCTGTGAAAAATGCAGAGTCCGAAAGCCATTCTGTATCTTCTAACATTTCGCACTCCACAGAACACTGTTTCTCATGGAAGAACAACACAATGTCGTCTTTCAGCTGCCAAACTCGCTCGAAAACACATCCTGAACTAAGCCACCTTACTTTTGTGTAATACAAGTACATCAGAGTATTCAGATTGCACGGACAGAAGAAAATCTCGAAACTGCCTGTGAGTAAGCCTACGAGATCGAATAGTATTTACAAGCTTCACGACTGCATCAAGCACGGGTTTCATATTCAATGCAGATTTACACAGAGCATCTTGATGTATAACACAATGTAGAAAAACAACATTGTTCCCGGGATAGTTTTGATTAAAGAGTTCAAGAAATCCAGATTTTTTTCCTGTCATATTTGGTGCTCCATCGGTCATAATATTACATATATTTGTTATATAGGCACTTTCAAAGTTAAAAGCCCTTCCTGAAATTCACGAAAAATATCACATCCCTTTGTAGTTCCCTTTAAAGAACGCATGCACGCCAGTTCCTCGGTAATTTCAAAGTTCTCATCAACCCCTCTTATAAATAATACTAATTGAGCAGTATCATTTATATCAGTGATTTCATCCATAGCTATGGAGCAAAATTTAAACTGGCCAATCTTTGACTCTAATTGTGATGTCAAATTTTTATCGATGGCTTCGATTCTAGAAGTCACCGTTTTTCGAGATAAGCTTACAGTCTGAAATTTTTTTTTTTTTGTCTGGACATAAAGCATTGCGATGTATCGTTGTGATGTGGTTGAATGCGAAGAGCAGAATGATTTTCAACAGAAATGAAACCGGAAATACCATCAATAAATCAAATAAAAGAGAACATTACAACCAGAGGGCACGAGCGAAAGGCAGACGCACTGGCGCTAACACTGTCTGTGCTTGCTATTTCCGTCGATTTATGTTTTGTAGAACAAAAATAGAGAAAGTAAAAAGATCATTAGTCCTTTGAAAAAAAGGAAGAAAAAAAATAATATTTAAACAAAGTAGAAAAGGAGATGGATATATAATATATAAATCATATTTTCTTTTAATTTCCGTCAGACCAGCAAATTAAAATTCTATCCGCGGGCCGGATAAAACCTTCCAGCGGGCCGTAGTTTGCCCATGTCTGAGATATACTCATCCAGGCTCCTTTCTTTCAAGATCCAATAATGGGCAATACAAATAGAGATTTTATCCATTTTGAGGTATCATTTCATATATATCATTCATAAAGCCACTGAAGCTCTCACAGAATTCATATAGTTGAAGTGCACAAGATCAGCGATCAGACAACTCAAAACTGTTCCAAATCCATCAAGGAAGGAGACCTAACAGTTGAAACTAAAGGCAGAAATGTTAGCCCAGCAGCTGTGAACCTTGAGGAGTTGAAAGGTTGTAGAGGAGAATCGAACCACTAGCACCTGAAAACATGCAAAAAAGCTTGCACACCACTTTACTTTATGTTGAGCACACGAATCGCAAAAACTGCTGCTTTGGTCAATCAAGGGAGAGCTCTCCTCCAGCAAGACAGAACCAGACCTCATATGCCCCGAATGACCTAACACAAAGGAATCGAATTTCTGCGGCATTCGATCTTGCTCTGTCAGAATATCACATTTTTTGAACAATGGCAGTTTTTTCCGTATTCATTAGTTTTTGAATCTTGATGATTTGGAAAACAGAGTGTATAGACTTCTTCTGCACCTAAACCATATAAATGGTACTGCCCAAGGGATCATTTGACGTCAAAATTATGTCAAGAAGCCACCACTCATGATGAACAATACTTTGCCTTCTAGTGCTTTGTATTTATTCTACAATAAACTTTGATTGAAAAAAAGACAATACTTTTGATACATTCTAATAATATATCACACTCTTGCATACCATCAATATTATAGTAATGCAAATCTATAACACTACAACAAAACAAAACTGGATGCTAAAGATGTGTTTTGTCTCTGAAAATTTTCTATTCCTGCTTGTTAGTTTGTCATTGTGGTGTTTCATACTTAAAAAGTGAAAAATCAAAGAATATCAACCTACTTTTCCCTTTTCATCAAACCCTCCAACTTTATCATAAACACTACGGTGGCAGAACCATGTTGGCATTATAAGGGTGGGACCAAAGGAAGTATAAATCTATAAAGCAATAATAAATGGCATTCAAAATCCATAATTATCCAATGCAATAAATACATATGAGGGGAAGGGGAAGTGAACAAAAGAATGAGCTTCAAATCTAATTAAAAGCTTTATAATATAGCTTGCAAAATAAAGAAAAGGTACAAAGCTTTAATTCAGTTTTTTCATCAAAAATAAATAAATAAATAAAACAATCTAAAATTGCTTTGCAACTATTTTCACAAGGAATATATATAAAGGAAAAAAAACCAGCCAGTAAACAATATAATTTGAATCAGGATAAATTGCAAGCATAAAACGTATTTCTAAAATTTACAAAGAAAATATAATTTCAATAAAACGTTGAAAACATATTAATGAGATCTTTTAGAATCATATAAATTAATAAAAAATTACTGTTATCATTAGGTAAAATATAAATTGATCTATGTATAAATTATTGCACATTTTTATAATGATTAAATTAATAAAAATATTTGGAAGTGTCTTAACATTGATTCAATTATTTAATTAAAATAGCAGATAAATTGATTAATAGTTTTGGTCTTTTACTTCAGTACTAAAGAACTACAAATTCAAATTTCTCTTTATCTTAAATTTTATATTTTCCAAAATAACTAAACATTATTTATTGTGGAAAGAGAAGAAAAAAAAAATTCTATGATAAATAAAAATGTAATATTTTAAATACTTAAAATAAGAAAATTTTACAAGAAAATATATAATTTACTTAAAACAAAATCAAACCTGCGAATACAGTTGGCCTGGGGCGAGACTATTTGCCCATTTTGTGTACCGTGGTGTAGAATCAGATGGTTCTCTGTGGAAGCAGCAACCTACAATCTTTTAGGAACATAATAAATTGCAATGCCACCTATAACAGTATTATGAGTAGAATCTTTAACATAAGTTCCTTTTGTTAATGAAATCAGATTATGTCATGCAATAAACTTTCAAAACAACATTTATCGGCTCTTTAAGATTAATGAAAGCTACTGATGTATTGTTAATACTATTAATTGAAAATAATTTCACTACAGTAATAATAAAATATCAAAAGTTACATAACAAGCTTCAATGATTTAATTTAACAATGCAACATAAAAAATCATACAATTGTTTTTTTCATGTGAAAGGTACATATATATTTTTTATTGTAAGGAAAATGAAATTCAATCAGATAATTGTCAGGTATGATCAATTCACTATGTCAGCAAAGATCTAACATGTGAATAAAACTTTTTTTTTACTTCAATAGCCATTACCACGGTAAACTTTCTGTTCTAAAAGAAATTATGAATCATGTCTTCACAATAACAATATCTCATTCAGGCAGAAGTCACTGAGTCCACAAAAACCTTTTGTCGGACTAATGCAGTCAATTAGAATTTGCAATTAATTATTTTGTGATAGAAATCTGCTATCTAAACATCATTAAATAAACCACTGGAGCTAAAAACCTGTAAAATAATTTTTACTATTTATTATGCTGACTCAAAAATAATTAAGTTTAAACTGAAGGCATCTCAAAACTATAGTTTTGGACTTGATTTCTTAGTGACTTCTACCAGAATGACGACGAATATCCTCTACAGACAACTTAAATTTTTACTCATCTTTTCTTAACACTGTAAGGCAGCTTAATATGAAAGGTAAGGAAGTATTAGCTAGAGAGCAATTTCTCACTCAAAAATGGAGTTATTTACTCATTTGCTTTTGTCTTCAATGTAATTTTTTTAATTACTCAAAATTTGAATTCTCAATCCATTAATCAAAATGAAATAGCTACATAACTAATTACTTTTTTTATGCAAAAATTAAACATAAAGTATTCCTTTTCTTACACAAGAAAAGTTATAAAAGATAAGAAAATTAATTAAAAAATAACTAACAACTATTAATGAATGACAAAAATTCTTACAAGATTATAATGTGAAAGGCAAGCTTCATATTGCTTCTTTACTCGACTGCTTGCCATACAGTCATCCTGTAAATGATTAGTTACATGTAAATCAAAACCAGCGGGTAAATATTCAGATTTCTAAACAGATAAAAATAAACTGGCATAAAAATTTCAAATTCTTTATTTAAATAATATATACTTACAGCATCTAAAAAACACAAATATTCACCACAACTTTGGTCAACTGCTCGATTCTTTGCATACCCAACTATAGGAAAACAAATTAAGAATATTAAGAACAAAAGTGTAGCAAATAAAAGGAAAAATTTTTTGTATGAATTTTCAATACTAAAGAGTGGTCATATGTTGAGAGTTATTCTATGCAAATCTGTTGCATTTATTACTAATGAAAAATTTTGCAAAAAACGGTAAATCTGGAGTCTACGGTGCCAGCCTGCTTCTCGCCAATTTTTCTTGGCACAATTTCATTTGCCATCGCCAAATACTGTTTTGGATGTGCAGTACGCTTTTATTGCTCTCTTGCGCATGTCTCACCTGAAAAGGAGAGATTGAGTATGCAATGCCTGCGGCATTTCAAGTGTGCACCAGGCAAATTTTTTAACTTAAAGAAACATCAGCGGCTTCACTTTCAGCATAGCAGGAAAGTAGTAGCTTCGCTTTTTCATTGAATGTTAGGAATCTAGTTTTTTTTCAAAAAATTCCGAAAGCAAGAATTTCCGCATGTAATGCCTGCGGCATTTTCAAGCATGCACTGGGCAAATTTTTTTAACTTAAAAAAAACATCAGCAGCTTTGCTTTCAGCATAGCAGAATACCCATAGCTTTGCTCATTCATTGAGAAATGAAACACACAGAATAACATACACGGTACTGAGCCAATATTCAAATAGAAGAATTCAAAATGAAGTTTTATTCAAATTCGAATGAATCGACCAATCATATTGAAGAGATGAAAAAAACAGTCCAATTGAAACGAGGCGCAATATAGCATGATGCTCAAAACACCAAGTGAAAGAGAAGGTCAATTTCCACGCATGCTACTCATTAAAAACATCATTGCACAACCAAAACAAATTTTCTCTCATCTCCGTTCTTGGCGGCAAAGAGTTGGCAGTCCTAAGAGGAATGAAGTAGGTGGGCACCGTAGACTCTACATTAACCCAAAAAACTAGAAAAGAAAAACTTATGTGTACCTCCTTTAGGAACCCCATCTTCAAAAGATGTAGTTACTTTTATTTTTTTGTTTCTCAGCCTTTCAAGCCATGTTTCCAAGATAGATGCTGACTGATCCTTAAAATATAAAAATAAATAAAAGAATATATTGAGCTTTACATTAGCATAAAATTGAATCAGCATATCTTAATATCAGGGATGAGATTAGCACAAAAGCAAAAAGACTGAAATCATACATGAGCAAAACATTTGTACCATAATTTATACGCGAAAGATGTTTTAAGAAGTAAAACATCAGAACACGCAATATGATAAAAATATTACACTATAATAATTAATAACTTAATTATTTATAATTCAGTATGTATAAATAAGAAAAAAAAAATTAAATTATTATTAAATCATTCACATTAAAAGTTAACAAACAAGTTTAACACATCATCAGGTGCATCAGAAAATACAAAATTAGACATTAAAACATTTACCACCTGTACATCACTGCGATTCAACATACACCCAACAGAAGTCTGAGAAGAATTATATTTAATAGCCTTTTGATAAAAGTTAGCTCAAAAAATAAATAAAAATTAGGGCAAATAATTTCTTTTGCTTCATGCAATTGTGTAAAGTGTATTAGCTCTTTATAAATTATAATAATGTATCATGTGATTTCTGTTTTATTTCTTTCATTTTTATAAATTTTTACAAAAGTAACAGCACAATGATTTTGCACCTTATAAAGCAAGAGGGGTCGAGATATTGTACAGTTACAATGACAGATTCATTTAGCATTATTGCTATTTGAAACCCTTTGAAACATTTTCTTAATTGTTAAAGAAGTGGTTTTCTTCCGTTTTTTTAATTGTGTGGCTTCTGCTGGTAACAGATCTCCATTAACACGCTTCACCCCGTGTTTTGGAGGCCTCCAATCTTTGACAGATTTTTCTTCAATAAAGGATGTGTTTGCATCCTCTGCAAGTTTATTTTCAGTAGAGGCTAAAGTTTTTGCACAGTCTTCATTAGTATCTCTCTGTTTAATTACTGGCATAGTTGTTGGGACTACACTATCTCTAGAATGCCTAGGTAAATCATGTTTTATTTTTTTATTTATGTCTTATTCTCTGCTTTTCTGTTGCATTTGCACACAGCTTTTTAGCTGCCTCTTTTGACAGGAGTTTCTTTTTATTTATGTAGTTTATTTGTTTTTGTTAAATTTCTTTTATTTCTTCATCTTGGTGTGCCTACAAGATGACCTTAAGTTTCCAACTAATTTTTTTTTCAACATGTTCATGCAAAAAAAAAAAAAAAAAAAAAAATTTTTTTTTTTTTTTTTAAAAAAAATGCCACAGAGGTTTTGTTTTCTGCAAAAAGGTGGTATTTAATACTTTGAATGGCACTGAATGTTGGAATGTTCATCCTTGTAGAGCTTGCCGATATAATGTTGATTCGTCAGTAGAAGATGAATCAGCTAGTTTCCTAGCCGGTGGAGTTAAGCTGCACGGTCGAACATATTTTCCCAGAATTTTCTTTCAAAAATGGAACATAGGAAGGTTTCTTTGTGTGAAAGTGGAATTTTTGGAAGAAAAAGTAAATTTTTACAGAAAAAAAAAAAAAAAAAAAAACGGAATATTGAGAGAAAAAAGACAAAAAAAGTGGAATTTCTTCAAAAAAAACAAAAAAGTGGAAATTTGCGAAAAGGCGGAAGAATCTCATTCCTGTAACATGCATTTGTTTGAGAACCATGATGAAAAATATTTTTCAGCAACCATTTTAAATGTTTGTGATAGTTTCTCTTTTGAAATGATGACACCAGAATCTAAATATTCTATTTATATGTACACACATACACAGAAAAAGAAAAACCAGACTTTAAAAATTAACGCCGTATGTCAAATTGAGAAACCAGAGCTCTTTTGAACCAACAAATGAAAAATAAGCCTTCAGAGTTCAAAATCCATCCGACATACATTTACAAAAAGCAACCTTTTGCAGCAAGAGGATTATGCAAAGTGTTTTCCCAACTATCAACAACAGTAGCCAAATATCATATATTTCATAAGAAATTAGTCTTAAATGTATATTTAAATACTAAAAACAAGATAAAGCAATATTTTGAGATAAGCTAAAGTTCCCCAATCACAACATTTACTCATACATAAGAAAACAGGCAAACCCAAAATTAAGGTTCACACTTACCATTTTGAAGAAAACTGAACTTTTTATAGAATAATTTTAATATTTGACAGAATTTAATATACCATATGAAATTTTATGAAACAGACAACTATTGCATATTTATTACAAATTTTCTTATACAATATTATAATTTTAGATTCATTTAACATTTTTAAAAAATGAATTCATGAAAATTCTTTCCTATCACAAAAATATTTTTCTGATTCTGAAATTTTTTTTTCATTGTTTCAAAAGAATCTATGTTTTTTAAGCCTATGCCAGGGTTGTGGAACCTTTTTGCACAGAAAGGCCTCATTAAATTTCAGCAGTTGGATGAAAGGTTGCAAAAGTTGAATCTTAAGGGTTATTGTTCTGTATTATATTGCAGCCAATTCTGTATTATATTGTTGTATTATATTACAGCCAATTATATATTTCAATGCAAACTGCAAATAACTAGTAAGGCTGTATAAGAAATTCAAGAAAGCCACAGGTTCCCCATCTGCGATGCCATTCTGAAGTTTGTGAAAATTTTGATACTAAAATATTTTGAATATCTTGGAAGTAAAAACTATATTATATAGATAAAAATTCCTCAAAACAATGACTCTTACTATATCTATAATACTGAAAGATTTAAAACACTGCAGAAACAATATTATTACTTATCAAAATTATTATACTTACAGAACTAGCATCATTAAAAATAGATAATTCCAAAGTTCCATTAAAATTTTGGCTCTCTATTGACAACAAACATTCTTCTAACCAAGATTCTGCATTATGCAGGGGTAGAATGATAGACTTGAAAAAGAAAGAAACATATATTAATAAATGTTCGACTATTCAATAAGAATACCAATATATAGGTAAAATGCAAATTAAGTTGAAACAAATATTTAAATAAAGAAATATTTAAACATTTTTTTTTGCCTAGTTGTTAATTAATTTGCAATTATTCTTAGTAAACAAGTTTCATTACTTATTATCAGTTATTGCATTTTTTGTTAAATATTTTTAAAAAAATTATGGATAAAAAGTAATGCACAACTGTCTAAAATTTATAGGACATTTTATAGCTGTACTTATTCACATCATTTATGCAGTGGCAGATTTTGACACTATGGGGCCACAGGCACAAAATTGTTTTTAGCCTCTACTAATACCCAATGTCCTAAATTTGCTGTTGGCTTAGCACTGCATTGTACATCGAATAGATTTTGAGGCCTCCTAGGATATTGAGGTATGAGGCAAATGCTTCTAGTGCCTGTACGAAAAACTGCCACTGCATTTATGTATACTAATTTTAAATATAACAGGAATTCTTTCCTCAATTTTATAATATTTAAGATAGAAAATATATAAATTCACTGCATCCAAAAATATAGATAAACATAAAAAGAAAATCTTGTTATCAGAAAAGTAGTAATATGAAAGTTTTTTCCAATGAACCTAAGCATTTATATGTACAGATGAATCTTTATTGATTAGAAATTCTAATAAATTCTATGATCAGTTAGTAACATTATATTAATTTCCCATTTTGAAACTGCATAAGGACTATTTGGGAATGGACTTTGTAATGTTGAACACTGGACAGATGATAAAGATGAAATCTCAGCCTACACCAATACGAGGGGATCTGATCTATGATGGCATATTTAATATGAATCAACTCACATAAACGACAGGTTTTCGGAAACTGGACTCGGACGACTGGAATTCGGTCAAGTGCTTACAATCCTTCTTCCCTAAAGCTGAAACTTTACATCAAGCCACCAAAGCTTGTTGTTTTTTTGTTAAGTAAAGTTTTTGATTTGTAAGTTTTAGGGATTGTACATAAACTAATGTATTTTTTTCACTAATGTACATAACTAATATTCTGAAACTGTTCATATTTTTTGGGCTCACTAAAAATATTTCTTTCTCTAATTTTGTTTCTTAACAGCATAATTTAGTAAGATTGAAAAATAATAATAGTAATTGTTTCTAAAAAACTTTTACTTAAATATAAGCTGTCCTTATACATGGGTAATTTCACATCAAATTAACCAATGGTCAAAACTTCATGTCTTTGGATTTTGTTTATTTTTGGTTCAGATGTAGTACTAATACATTAGATAAAAAAATTCGGATTTTTTTTTAACCATTTTTTTCTGAGTTATGAATCTTTGAAAATTTCATAATATTTAAAAGGCTGTAATTGAAGAATTATTTGATTTACAGTGCTGAAATTTGTATCATTTCGTACAGTTTTGTATGGTGTTTCTTAAAATATATAGCATGACCAAGTTATTAAAAAAACAACTTAAAATTGGAATTTTTAATTTTAAAAAATACAGTATCGAGTACACTAATAGCACTAAAAATACAACTCTCGATTCTATAACCATGATTATACCAAAGAAAATCTCTGATAAAAGGAATCTGCAGTACAAATACTGTTTATAAACTGATCACATATCAATGTAATATTTGATTTCTCGTAAATATAAATACCTAAAACCGATTAATAAATCAAATGAAATTCGTACATACAAAAAGTGATAAAATATTTCTTAATTCCAGAAAAAATTAAATAATAATAATAAAATTTTCAAATAATATAAATATATATGTTCTTACAACTTCGGTCATAATGATAAAATTTCTTTATCAATCACTGAGTGTTAAGATCATTTAAAAAATTACTGATTTTGCTCATGATACAATATTTTGGCTAATATTTTATGATGATTAATGACATATTCTGTAAGTTCTATCAATACAAATCTTAGTAAATATAATCAGCAAGATCTAATCGAACTTTAAACTTTAAATCCGTATTTTATATTAGCATAGCAGAAACTGGAAAAGACAGTAAACATTGAAAAATTGCGCATGCCCAGCCCACAAGAGTTTCGTTTAAAATCTTAATGCGTTGCCATATTCAATTAGCATAATTTCGCTAAATCAAAGGCCCATCAATGGATTTTACTCGTGCAAATCACGTGATAGCGGTCAACTTTAGGGACGAGAGTAAGCTGACTCTGACATGGAATCTGCTCTTGAAAATTCAGGTGGAAAGGGAGAAACAGGAAAAACTGCAAATAGTTGCCTCAACGGATCAAGGGGTCTATTCTGGTACCCCCGGTTGTGTTGGGTTCCGTTGTTAACGTGCGGAACCAAACACAACTCCCAACCGAACCGGGGGTACCAGAATAGACCCCCAAGATTTCGCCAAGCAGCGAAATGTCGGAATCAAATGATTCTTCTTCTTCTGATGCTTGGTTGCACTGTTGTGTGCATAATGAAACATTCTCAAATTTGTGGAAAGTTTACTACTGGCGAATTACCAAACTATGGGATCAATTCGTGCTATGTCATATGACAAATAAAACTGTGCACGCCAGTGGTTTAGCCGCAAAATAAGCAGTGCCGTAGCGCTTTAACCTGGGTGAGAAAAATCGAGCTGTTTTGTGGAGGTTTCTGCAATTTTTCTTGTTTCTTTCTCGTAAGAAAAGAGGGGGGCTCCACTACGCCCCTGGTACATGCCATTTAAGCATGCATATGCACCATTTAATGAGAATGTACCCAGATAGCACGCAAGTTTGATTTTGACTTGATATTCCCTTGTCATGGCAAAATTTGACGCGTCAAACTTGAAACGAACTTGTAGCAAGTTCGCTGTGACAACTAGCGCCACCCTCGCTTGCAAAGCATTTGCTGCAAGTTCGATGTGACAAAATAGCGCCACCTCCCTTGCAAATCAAACTTGCAGCAAATTTGCAAAACAAGCGTGCTGCAAAGATAGCACAAAGAGATAATTATCTTTGTCTCTGTTTTAAAAAAAAACATCCGATTTTTAATAGCATCTCCTAGACCGTCCTTCTTTTTATTAATTCAATAAATCTATCATAATTTGTAAAAAAAACTAACTTTTTTATAAAAAAATTTTTGAAACATTTTCCATCTTTTTACTAAATATATCACTCGCACTTTAAAGAAAACTATATCGCCTTTTTCTTAATGTTGAAATTTTAGCGTTTATAAACAAAATTAAACCGAAAAAACAGTCAATGTTTATTTTTCAACAAACTTATACATTTTGTCCCATTTTAAAGTAATTACTTTTGAACTTTAATTTCATAATTTATTCTACTAACAAAACGTAGTTATTAGCGAAACTCGCTCTCTCTTCGACTTCAAATCATATTCGCAACTCAAAAAATTAATGAAATCAAGGGAATAGTTTAAAATAAATCGTATACGAATCGAATGGAACGATGTATTAGCGAAATATATCTTCTCATCTCAGAGTTTAACTGGCCCAGTGGTTACCGCGTCAGCTTCTGAACCGGTAGGTCGTGAGTTCTATCCTCGGTTGTGTTCGTACTCTGTTTTTGCAATGAATTTGCAATGCAAGTTCGTCTTATGAACTTCGGTCTTATGGTGACTTCGAGGCTTGAGTAATTTGCTGCAAGCTTGTTTCACACTTGCACACTTGTGACAAATTTGCAGAAAGCTTGCAGACTTGTGCAAATTTGCTGCAAACTAAAATTGCTATCTGGGTATCTGCCTTTAATGTCTTGCATTTGTTTACAACTTGCACAATCAATCGACAATCTTTTTTAGTAGACAAAATGCGTTATCGTTCGGCATTTGGTTATTGTGATACTCCTTTGTACGTAATTATTCCATGAAAACCATCTGTGAAAGTTCATAGGGATTTTTTTGAAGCCTACATCAAATTGTGTGCTGCTTTCTTTCAGGACTGGCTAACAGAAAATAAACACCGGTTATTAAGTTTTCAGAAAAAAAAACGAAATCTAATAAATAGGATAAGTAAAATTTATTACAAATTCTAAAACCATTAATATAATTTAGATTAGACGTACTTTAAAAATACTAAGAACAATGTTTCTAATACAAACAGAAAACTGGATTAAATAAATTACACAAAGCTAAAGATTTAATAAAAAAAAACCTAATCAAAGTTCTAATTCACGAACTAGAATTTATATTACCGTAAAAGTATGCAGCAAAAATAAACAATTTCTATCAGTAAAATAATTATATCTAATAATAGTAACTCCTATAGGAGCAGTAATTGTATGATCCAAATTTAAAGTGGTGCCGGATAAATTGGCCATTTAACCCGTGAGATGGAAACAACTATATTATTGGTTAGAGGATTTATAACATGATTACATAATAAGTACAAGTGAAATAATTTAACAAAATATATCAAAAATTAAACTTTGTATTAGACAGAATGGCGCAAAAATGCTGCAACTTCCAATAAAATACAAAAGACAGTTATTTTAATACAAAAAAGAAAATACAGAAGAAATAAACAATAGAAATAACAATACACCTTTTGCGCGCCAACGCAGCAGCATCCAGTAATTGCATCAACAATATTGTCCATAATTAACTAACGAATTACTATAGAATCAAACAAAAATCATGCTTTAATAAAAAATTAAAACACATTAAAAGAAAATAATTAGAATAGAAGAGAACTCGAATGGCGAACGTTTTCAAAGGCCATCGGAGTTCTAATCAAAGTGGCTCAATCTCATGATACCACTTTTACGCAAGTCGAATCTGATTGGCTAATCGGATCATGTCATCAGTCACATGGATTTCTCGCCAATATTCCAGTAACTTTTTTGATTTTGAATGTGCGCGGTTTTTTCAATTACAAGCTTATGACGCTTTACATTTTCAATGAAAAAGCGAAGCTACGAGTTTCCCACTTTGCTGAAAGCGAAGCCGCTGATGTTTTTTAAAGTTAAACAATTTGCCCGGTACCCACTTCAGATGCCGAAGGCATCGCGTGCGCTATCAGAAGGTCATGTGAGCTGACAAAACAATCAGATTCGACTTGCGTAAGGTGGTATCATGGGATTGAGGCGCCTGTGTTCTAATACGGATAAATTTAAATGGCGAGTGGCCTTTGAAAACGTTCGCCATTCGAGTTCTCTTCCATTCTAATTATTTTCTTTTAATGTGTTTTAATTTTTATTAAAGCATGATTTTTGTTGTTTGATTCTATAGTAATTCGTTAGTTAATTATGGACAATATTGTTGATGAAATTACTGGATGCTGTTGCTTTGACGCGCAAAAGGTGCATTGTTGTCGCTATTGTTCACTTCTTCTGCATTTTCTCTTTTTTTTTGTATTCAAGTATATGATTACATAATGATGTAATAGGTTAGGCCAATACTTTTAAACTAATCAATTCTTAATTTATTTTGTAACAAATCATGGCCAATTCCTATTATATCTTTATAATTCAACATTTTTAATAGTTCAAATTGTCCTTGTCGGGGATTCGGAGATGCTGATCATTTTGTTATTCATTGCTGACGTACAAAGGATTTCCATTTGGACATTCCCGCTGAAAATCACATAAATCTCTTTGGTTTAAACTTTTGGCAAAAACTTTTTTCTTTGCTTTTTAAAAGACTTTTCCATATAACTGAAATTGCAAAGCAGGTTTACAATTCATTAACTGTATATTAATTATTTTTTCTTTTAATTCCTGAGATTAAGACTTTTTAAAGGGACACTTCCTTTCGAATTTTTAATACATATATATATTGACTTTGTATTTTAAATGAAATAACTTTTATGTATTTGTTTAGAAATACTTTGAGTTTTTACTTTTTTTGGATATGGTCTTCTCCCCCCCCCACAACGATTTGGTCTGTATTTGGTGTAGCACTACACTTCTTGTTGTATGTATCTATGTCTGTCTAATGTATAGCATACATAATTATTTCTAATGATTGTATTTTTATTATGCCCATATTTTGTATTTTATGCAAGTCTATACAAAGTAACACTTTTTTCGGTACTCTTCCTCGTCGACCGGAAACGCTCCAGACCCTATGGGTGATAAATAAAAAGATTAATTCAAATGAATATTTGCAACTGTATTCGGAGACACAACAACATCTTCTGTACTGTTCAAAGAATTTTCATATATTTGTTTTATTCTTTTTATATAATCTGAAATATAAATAATATTAAGTTCAAATATTAGGGAAGTAAATACCATTATTGATATGGAAGTTATCTCTCCCTCGATTCTGTTCTGTAATCAGGTTTCTCGCCTAGACCTTTGGTGGGCTGTGATAGCCAACTGGCAGAATTCTATGAGAATTATTCAAGAACCAGTGCATACTTTTTACTCATATAAACATCCTTTTCTGATTAAAAGAAAAGAATTATCAGCAGATTAATGTTCGGTATAATACCCTGTTAAAATATACTTATTAGTTTGCACCATGTGCATTTGGAATTTCTACATTAAATAATAAGAATAAATAATGATGAGCTATGAGCACTATTACAGAAGTAGCTTGTGAATCATTAAGGCAACATTCAGCCAATTGTTGGGCATTCTTTTCCATACTAGTCGTACGATACCTTCAAATTCCATTAATTTTAGAAGCCAAATAAAGTTGATAAAGGCGCATCTTTATTTATTCAGAGTTACATGTAAAATGATCATGAAAAGCCTTATAATTTAATTAGAAATCTTTTTCTATCTCATTACTCCTTAAATCCGAAGATGTTAGTTGCAATACCAAGAAACATCCCCATAATGAAACGAATGATGAGCACTGTTAATAATGAAGGTTGAGTTTTGTTAAATAGCACATAAATCATTCTGTGTACACAAATGTTTATTATGACCATGATGTGCTTTAGTTTTGGCCAAACAAATCTACATTAGTGCATAGAAGACTAGTTAGTGTATTTTAACAAGCCATGTAATAAAAAAGTTAGGGATGAATAAACTTGCTAGTCCAACAGATATAGTAAGCTAAACATTGTAATAATTTCTGGAGATACTAAAGCTATACTATTCACTAATTTCCACTTTTGCTTAAAAATAAGAAATATTAAAATTCATAGGTACTTATGTGTTATTACGCCCTTGAGCTTATTTGGCGACATTCGGGTTGTGGCAAGATGGTAGCTATGATTTTGCCAAGCTCGTAAGTTCAGTGTGTTAGCGAAATTACTAGCAAACGGGGTGCAAGTGGAGCCGGAACATCATTCAATTACTGCTTTTTTTAATGAGAAATAAATAAAAATAAATTGTGAAAACGTCCTCAAAACAGCTCGTTTTTTGTCACCCAGGTTAGAGCTTTCCAGCACCGCTTATTTTGCGACTACACCACTACTAGCAAGGCCGTAGGATATTTTTTCCAAGGTAAAAAAAAAAAAAATCTGCCTGGCGTCGTAAGTGTCTCCTTAACAAGGAACATTAAAAAAAAAGCAAATTCGAAGAACCTTAGCAAAAAATGAACACACTTCCGTTTTAGCGAGATTTTACCATCATCTTGGTGAAATATCCTGGTTGCTTGACAATTCAATCTCAGGGGCCGCAATAACAAATAAAATAAAATAAACAAATAAAATAATAGTACTAATTAATAAAATAAAACGAAGCTTTAAATGCTCCGTTAGTGAGTTTGATGTATGTTAAATCTGCCCTCAAGGATCAGATGGGGAAGGTAGCAAGCTCAGGCAGAGTTCCCACTCTCATTCAGGAAAAAAATTCAAGGAACTTTTTAAGAAAATTCAAGGACCATACAATTACAAATTTTAGACATAAAAAATACAAATGATAAATTGAAATCAAATATTTTCACCATTAAGGTTTCTTGGTTACAACTTCTAGATGTTTAAATGGAAGAGTACCAAAGTCACCCATTATGCTAATTTTGCAGTTCAAAGTAGATTTTGAGATTACAATGCAAGTCCCATTACTGATAACCACCACACGGCTACTACTAGATGCTAATTTCACATAAACTACTATAAATTAATTTGTTTTGACTTCAAGCATAGCTTTCATATTCCGTTTTCCATAATATATTTTTGAATTTTATTTTGCTGTGTATAGTCACCTGTGTAGGAAAAAAGATGCAAATAGAGAGAAAAAAAAATCAGATCAATAAATAATTTCAAAAGCAGAGATATTTTAGAAGTTGCTACCAAATAAAACTGAAATAGAAACAATAAATCTAACCACCTGTTACAAATAATCACAATCAACACATCACTGAAAGAGATAAATCTCCAAATATAAACTCTGAGTCGTCAAAGAAAAAAAAAAAAGCCTTATCCATAAATCAACCAAGGTCAATTTTGATTCACGTAATTTCAAACAGAAGGCGGGAAAAAAAGCTATATGAAACTAAATACCATATGTTTTAAAAATAGATTTCATTGCAGAGAAAATTGGCTATGGTATTTAAAACAAAATTCTGTTTATATATGTCAGTTACTTTGAAAATTCATTAGGATAATTGCAGGGCTATTTTCCCTGACAGAGAAATACCTTCTGTAGTTTTTACTGTATTGTTAAATTATGCTATCTTTGAATATACAAAGGGAGAAAAGAGTGATGATTGACGCATTCCCATAGGAACACTCTTTTTCTGGTGATAGAAGTCCCAAGGCAAAATCAAGTCACAAACTGGTTTTTTCCATCTGCCCCCCAAAATAATGGATGGACATTTTGCTTATTTTTCAAGGACCCAACAAATAATCAAGGACTTATCCAGGGCCCCGAGTAAGGCAAATAAAATCCGAGGAGTTTTCAAGATCGTGGGAACCCTGTCAGGTGTCGTCCTCTTAATATGACCATAGTTCAGCATGACATCTATCGTGAAGTAAACTTCTCCAACATTAATCTAACGAGAACTCATTTCTAAATAACATTATGACTTTTTTGTTCAGTCAGATAGCTAATTTGAGAATTCTGAAGACAAGAGTGAACAAATTGGGAGGAAGTTGCAAACAAACATCTCAGAAATATAATTAATTAGCTCTCTCATTAAAAGTTACTCGTAGAAAACCATCAATTACAAGTAAATCACATTTCATATAAGAGATTGCAAGTTGACCAGGATTAAGTTACGACACTGTGACTTCGTGTTTTCAAAATTTGCCGTTGACTAACCTCAAACTTATCAATGTAATGTAACAAAGAAAGTATCTTTTAGTAAAATTTCTTGAATGCAAATAAGAAATTAATTCTGTACTTTTTTGTCTTTTTAGTAAAAAATTAATAAAATTTGTGATTTGTAAGGGAATATTTATGTTCTGTAAGTGGCAACACATCCATAAATTCAATAACAGAAAGATTTAGCTGTATAGATTTGACTTTAATCTCATTGATTCTATACAACAGATGAAATTTCATTTATGACTGAAATCACATGGAAAAAAAAAGAGATCGATTATAAAAGAAATAGACACCTGTGAGTAAGTAACAGCCTACAAAATTATAATCTTTTACGATTTACATATGTACAAAAAGAAACACAAATTCTATAAGAACAATTTATAACAGTCCCCCAGCAAATTCATCTTCTTCATCATTGGCAGCTGTAGAGGCAGAAGCACTTGCTTTCTGAGTTGCTTCATTTTTCTCAGTTTCAGGAACTAGTAAAGACCTTGCAAGCCTAGCATACTGCAAAAGAAAGAAAAAACTCTTAAATATTATATGAATTGTCATGCAACCTTTTCTATTAAGAAACAATATCATATGAAGCTTAATTTACAAAGCAAAAGAAAAGCAAGGAAAAAAAGAGAAGAAAACTCATCTACGAAGAATAAAAGTGACAAGAATTGAGACGTTTAAAGAATTTAAAAATGTACGTGATAAAATATTTAAATATATTCATATTGAAATATTATTCAGAATGATTCCAATATATTTTTTTTCACCTTGAATTTTTAATTCCTTGAAAATTTAAAGGATATTTTTAAAAAACAGAATTATAAAAAATGTGTCTACACCTCTCTTTAACTAATTAATTTCAAACTTCTCATTTGAAACATCCTATCATGATAATGTTTTAGGTTTGATTTGTTTGACTTTTCTATCTCTAGTTCGATTGCATCAGCCATTGCATTCTGTGTATAACACACCATCCAATTTACAGAAAGAATGTCAGTCTAAAAACATTATCATGTTACAAAAACTATATTAAAGCAAAATGCCTACCTCAACATCCATATGCTTAATGAAAGGACTATTGAGTGCTCGGTTGAGTTGCTCTGCATCTCCTTGGTCATAGCCTTCTAGGAGATCCATCAAAGTATTGCTCTCATCACGCTCACAATAACTAAAAACACAAATTTTCTGTGTGAATATGATGCATTTCACGATATAACATATCAATATGGAAATTCATTGAAAAATACAGGGCAAAGGAAAATAGGGAAGGAAAAGAAATAGATCAGCAGTAGGGATGCAACAAATAATGATTTGTCCAAATATTCGACAGCCGAATACACGCTTTTTAAAAATATTTCACTTTTGAATGTAAATAAACTTTTTCTCAAATTTTAAATGAAGAAAATTAAAGTTTAATAAAATTGATTTTTTATTATTGGTATATTTAAAATTTTTTTAACACCTGGATGTATTTTTGTAACATTTTAGATACCTTAATCCCAATAATAAGTGAGAAACCCTTTTCATTTTAAAATTATTTCACAGAAATTAGAGTCATCATTGCAGAACATAACAATGACAAACTCGGAAGAAAATTCAGTGGATAAATTAAAATTATTAGAAGTAATGTCCTATTTTGATAAAGAACTTCTAATAGTTAGTCGACTCAATTGGTGGGAAAAAAAATTCAGAACAATTTCCAAGATTTGAAAAAAAAAAAAAAAAAAAAAGACACCTTTCAGCTCCAACAAGTACAATATATGTATATTGAGCATTTGTTTTTTGAAGCTATTAATATATGTGAAACCAAACAGAAAATACTTCTTCCTGAAAATGCTGGAAAATTTATGTTCTTGCATCATAATTTTAGGCTTTACAATGATAAATAATATGTAACATTGTTAAATACACTTATGTGTTATGGAACTTTAAGTAAATGTTAGGAGATTTTTTTTTATAATAAATGTAATGAATTGTAATTCTGCAATATTTAAAAAAAAAATTACTATCCTGAATTCGTTTGGCTGACTATACCGTTTAGTACCAACTATACTGGCCAGACAAAATATTCGGCAAATGAGCCGAATACCAAATATTAGTTACATTCCTAATCAACAGCATTTGATAAATACACAGAAACACGAGAAAATTTTTCCTAACACCGACGAAATCAGGCTATAAGGGAAAGAGGAATACAGCTTAAATAAATTGTTTTTTTTCCACGTATTTATGAAAATACAACAAAAATTTATACATTATCTTGCAAGCTACTCCTTACAGCATGAAAAAATTATATGAATTATTCATTCTAGCAACGACAATGTAAATAAAATTTTATGAATGGAAAACAGAGTTTATAAGAATAATTTTAATTATTTGCTCAGTACATTATTTAATATTATATAGCAAATGCATAGGAAAAATTATCAATGTATAATTCATAGTTTAATTTAAATATCTGAACATGGAAATGAGGTAGAGAAAATATGTCTATGATATAAACGGAAAGTGGAAATAAACAATAAAGCAGAATATAAAATTATGATAAACAACATCATGACATATTTTTTTAAAAATTAAATACATTTCTAAGATAAAATACAACAATTATGAAGAAGATAAGTATACCATTAAACAACAGATAATTAATAAATTTTGAACCTCTTATGTTTTTAAATGCGTAACCAATAATATTGAACTTAATTTTACCCAGTTAAGAAAATATTAGTGCATATGTTACTTTCAAATAAAAAATCTTTGAATATCAAATTATTTACAATATAAGATAAGATTAATGCTAAGTAGAGTTAAAAATACAATTAAAAACAAACGAGTTCAATAAATTGATTACAATCAACAAAACAAGTTGAATTAGTATTAAAAAAACGTACACTATGGCATACTTATACAAACAATTAATAAAATAAATACACTGATGCTTACAAAGCACAAATGTTTAAGATGGTATAAATTAAAAGTTGAAAATTAAAAACATTTCATTCAAAAGACTTCCTGACACAAAGACTTTCTTTTCCAAGAAGAAACTATACTAAAATAATAAGCTGTAAATTTCCATCCAATACATATCTAAAATTCATTTTCCTTGATTTATTTTAATTTCTATAGAATAATATGTTTCAGTAGTCTAATTTTCTATCACAAAAATGAGAATGAAATGCAATTTATACTGGTAGCCTTCCTTGAAAGCTTTATCAGCAGCAACATAATCTTCCCGCATCAAATGAATTAAAACTTCAGACACCACCAAACGTCCTACGGCTCTGGTATTGTCTGTTGCCAAGTGGAATTCCTGTTCTTTTCTAACCATATTAACAGCCTCATCGAATCTGTTGATAAAAAGAATTTAAACAATTAAATTTAGATTAGAGATCATAGAGTAGAAAAAACATACATATGTACTAAAAAAAAAAAAACTGCTCTTATATATACATATAGAAAATTTAAATGTACCTTTTTAACCTAATGAGAATTTTGGATGCTTTTGCAGCATGTTCCGAAGCTTGAGTAGGCCTATCTTCAGTCTAAGATTGAAAAAAAAAAAAAAGTGTTACAAATATTAATATGAGATGTGAAACAGAAAACATTGCTCACTTAAGACATTTACAGTTAGACTTTCACAATCACATGCAGTTCTCATTACTTTAAATTTGGAAATTATTAAAACTTTTTCTAATGATTTATCTCTTCTTCGACTCAGATGAAGCACTTTTCATAAGTATCTATTCTGCATTAACTCCTACAGTTCAGTTGTTTGGGTTTTATGCATTAAGATCCATATAAAGCTATGCTACACAATACAGATTTTAGTCTACATTGCCATTACCATAGTTAGATTGCCAGCCAATCACACAAGTTTTTTTATTGTACCATTTTTACGGCAAGACTAAGCTCAAATGGCAGCATATTCAATATTTAAATATCGTTACACCTGTTTTTGTAATAAGAAACAAAAATATTATAAATGGACAATTACTAATATAATAGCCCAGATCTCTCGGTAACGCTCTGACGTCACCAACAATAAAATTCTCGCTATAGCACTGCGAGATGTTATACAGCATTATTCACTGTTAGAGAGCCTAAATTTCAGTAATTTTAAATTTAAAAGAGTAATTGTCGTTGCAATTTCAAATTTAATAGCTCTAAAATAGTGAAATAAAATTTGCTATTGATTGATATAAAATTTATCTCGCTATGATCAATAATTCCCAAGAAATTTTAAATCATATTAATCATATATTTCAAATTGATTTCCGTTTTTTAATAGAAAGTAGTAAATTACGTCAGTGGCATTTCATGAGCATGATATAGTTTGGACGCCAGGATGCATCTAATTATTTAGTGCAATCGTGATGATATAATTTGATAATATTTTTTGGCAACGTTAAAATTTACACAAAGACATCTGAAGTACAAGGAAAATTGTTAAACAATGAAAAATACTTCACACTGTTGTTTTAGCAAGAGGTTTTTTGAATACAGAAATATGTAAATAAAAAAAATATTTCCTGTCATAAAACATGTTTATTTTATTTGTTTTCAATAAATGTTAAACATTTCTATAGCATATATATCTATTTAAACACATCAGATTTGACGGGAAATCTCTCGAATGAAGAGGAAATTTGCACCCGTCATACCATGACGGGCGATTTTCTAGTAATTAAATAATTGCCTACCTTTAGGTTAAATCAATCATAAATATGTAGGATATAAATAAGTACTTAAGTAGCATGAAAACTTTAATAAAAAAAAAAAAAGCAGGCAATGGCCAAGGAAAATCTTGAAAACTTCAAATATTTTTTATGACACCAAATGAATTGCATTTTCAAAGCTAATTCAAGATTTCAAACTAAAATCTAGAGCAATGAATACAAATCTCTGGGCAGTTGAAAGGTTATGAACAACTATTAGGTTCTAATGGTTAAAACCAGTGGCGAATCCAGGGGTGGGGCTATCGGGCTGCAGCCCCCCCAGAGCTAAACCAAAATTCTTGATTTAATTTAAAATCACTACAAATGTTTGATCTTAATTTTCATTTTAAAAGAATAGTAATAAAATCGTGACAACATTGCTTTCTGACTTGACAGGCTCGAAAATTTTCCTACTTTTCTAGTCATTCCACTTGCACAAAATATTTTTTGGTCAGCTATTTCATTGTATTTTTTATTAAATTATCGAAAGTATTGTAGTGTTCTTTATTATTCTTATTGTCAGGAGAGGAAAGCCTGTAAAGTTAAAGTGTTTTGGTTTATATAAGCCATGAGGTTTGACATTCGTCACTATATAATACAAAATTTTTATGACCTCAGTCCCCCCCCCCCAGACCCGAATCCTGGATTCGCCACTGGTTAAAACAAATTGTAAGTTCAGCACTTTTGAAGGTTGTGACTGAAAGAGCACTTTGTGTACATATGCTGAAAACAAATTATAATTTAAAAACAGTTAGGTCTCTTTCTGTAGCAATGCTAAACTACACATATGATTAAATCTCTCCTTAATTTAGTTGGATTAATCAACTTTAAATTTAAAGTAAAATCTCCTTTATTTAATTAATTTTAAATAGAATCTTCTTCACATTCAACTTGTGCCTGATCTGTGAAAAAGGTGGATTTTTGATGGAATCAGGTCTTAAAACAGCAACTCTTTAGAATTGAAGCCTTTCTATTCCATCAGGCCTCAACAATGTTCTTTTTATAAATAATTTATTTTAAACTAGTATTTTCAGTTTGCCATTTTTTTCTGTTATTGGCATAATAAGTTAACATTATTGATGGTCATTTGAAAATGACTAGTTGTGTGTACAGAATAGTTATATTATAAATGCAAAGTGCATAATCAATAAAATATACTGAAGTGAAAAAGGACACAAACCATGACAACATCCATAGCTTTCTTATACAATTCAAGTGCCATTTCTGGGCATTTACTTTCTATCATCCTATAAATAAAATTGGAAAACAGATTGATTATAAGTGCTAAAAATACATTACTTCATTCATTTTAATAAAAGTGACAGAATTTTTGAAAGACCATAATTTCACATGTTGTGCAATGAATATGACTTAAATAGATGAAACCATTTAACACTAGAAAGACTGGAAATTGCCATATATCTAGGAAGTCGGAAGCGGCGTGGCCCTTCCTAGATTTTTTTTTAGTGCAGACCAATTAGATATCTAAAATCTAAAAATATGGTAAAAATCAATTTAATAAGAATATTGTAGAGAATCAATAATCAGAATTCCATGGGATTTTATTGGATAATCAAAATGTCTGATTAAATGGAACATAAGGACTTTTTAAATTATATTTATATTTTCATTGTTCAGATAATTGAGTTTCCACTCTAGATAAAATAATAATTGTAGATAATAATAATAAATTAAAATACTCTTGTTCAATTAATGAAACTGAAAATTTATTTGAAATAACCTGATTTATTATCATTTTATACAGCTTTCATAGCAATCAACACATCACACTTCTCTCAAAGCACATTTGCAATTCAGACATGTGTTCCATGTACGATTTCCTTTACAAGATATTTTTACCCTACATTTGGTTCTCTTTTTGATAGTGTTGTCTTCTCCGTTTACACATTGCTCCATAGGTTCCATGCATTAATGCATTAACTGCATTTCTTGATAACATGTATGGAGCACGGATCATAATCTACTTACTTACTACTTATACTTTCTTCACATAACTGCAGGATAAAATTTCTGCGACTAAGTTTATTCTTTCTGATCACCTCTTTATATAAAATCCACACATTTAGAGCATATATATATATATATATATATATAAAATATTAAAAAATATGTGCATAGGCCAATGACGAGTTCTTGATTTCATTCGATAAAGGTGTATCATTTGGTCTACAAAGTTCACACTGTACTTTGTTCAATTATGAAATGTTACAGCTTCTGGCATTCTTCTTCTCATTATCGTCGATGGCTATGGTGTTGCGAAGAGAGCAAAAATACATTTTTATTTTTTCCCTTGGTAGACAGTTAATGTTATATCTTTATACTTTCTGTATAAAATAGTGGAATAAAGATTTTGCTTTCCTAATTTTGCTGTTTGTGGCACCTCTATCTCTTTGATCTCTTCTAAGTGTTCCAACCAGACTTGTTGACTGGGACTTAAATCTTTCACATAATTTTACAGTACTAAAATAGCTATCGGTGGTTGCATTTCTTTTTGGTTTTCCTAAGTATGGCTGAGTCAACTTCATAATAAAATGTTCATGAACAGCTTGGTCAGCTGGGTGCTCGCTATCTGCACCAATATAAGGAAAACCTTTCAGCACATATTTTGAATCTATGCAAACAAGCAGCAAAATTTTATCCCAAGTTTGTCCGACTTACTTGGAATATATTGGGAGAAAGGGCATCTAGCCTTAGATGGAAGAAGTTGCTCATCTATCTCGCAAGATTCACTCCAGGTTTATACCAAGATGCACTGTTTTCAATGAAAGGCGTTCATCTATTTGTAGTAATTATTTCAAAATTAATTCATAAGTGAGTCCATATGCCCGATGCATCTTCTCTAATGACTAAATAAAAACTGAGTGTATGATACTGTACCACGGCCTTATCTGTACAAGTCAAAATTTAAAATTTCTCTTTCGAAGAGCAATTGCTATTGTTCGCCCGGCTGGCTGTCAGTGTGTGCTTGTGTGTGTGTGTGTGTGTGGGGGGGGGGGTAGCATTTGCAATTCAAACTGTATGGTAAGAAAGGAACGTCAAGGTCAAACTAGACTGAATGGCATGTGTCAAGCTACAGCGATTATGAGAAACGAAGAATTTCTCCATATTATTGTAAAATACCTTAGGGGTCACTCTGGCCCCTCCATCATTCTACGTATAAGGTTCAATATTTACACTCCTATGAGGATAATACATAAATGATTAAATAAGCACTAAAATAGGATCATATTATGAAAAGTCAGAAAGTTGTACTATGTTCAGTTAATTATTTTTGGAATTACTGAACAAGAAATAACGAGAGGGGCCACACAGGTCCCTCCATCTTTCTAGTGTTAATATTATCTACAGGAAGTTCAAAAATTCAATATAATTATTAAAAATAAAATATTTCCTATAAAATTAATTTATTTGTCACATTATTGAAGAAACTAGTACAGAATTGTGTCGTATATTCTGTACTGATGTACTGTTCTTTATTCTGATTCTGTGCTTTCATCAGTACAGAATATAGAACAGAAAACTGTACTGATGAAAATTAACATTTTAACAATGTAAAGGCAGAAGGATAAAAAAGAAAATGAAACCAGTACAGAATATACATCACAATTCTAAATTTTTTTCCTTTCAAAAAAATTTAATAACACATCATAAAAGGATAATTTGATCAATTGATACACACAAATAAAAACATTTTAAAGATATACAGTTGAAGAAATTTTTTAAATTAATGACAAAGCAATTTAAAATATAGAACAAAATAAACAAAAACAAATAACAAATCAAACATAAAAAATAAACCGAGATATCATTGAACATGAAATAAGACACTTTCAGACATGACACAGGCTTGGAACAAAAAAAGCTGAACTTCATAAAGGCAGAATCATATCAAACGTAAACACCGAGAAGTAAAATAAGTATGATTAATTGAACAATAAATGAATAAATTTATACAAAAAGTGCTTGAGATATTAAAAATATTGTAGAATTATTTAAAAGAAAATTAATTTGTGAAAAATGAGTTACGTATAAAGTTTTGTTAAAATAAAACTATGGTAAAAATTATATCACTAAAAAATATGGCCATGTAAAAACTCTTTTGATTATACATAATTATTAAGACTTTTGTTTCTCATTTTTTGAACTAACAGTTCAAGTTTTCTTTTATGCTCCAGTCTGCTATTTTCCTCCATTTTCTAAATTTTGCTCTCTTTCTTTGATTTTTTTTTCATTTTTTTTTTCTCATAGCTATTTTCGTACTATCAAGTTCCTCCTAGTACCATTTGCCTGATAACCTTAAATTTTTGCATGTTATTATCAATAGCATCACGCAAAAAAAAAATTTTTTTCTAAAATATTCAAAAGCAGACTTCTTTTTGCTCATCATTTTGTATTTAACACTCTAATTTGAAGAATATGTTTCAATATACATTCTTCCTGATCTTTTATCTATCAAATCTGACATTATTTTGAATGTGCACACGGCGCAGTTTTTGTTTGCATGCTATTCACGTCTTTTGTGAGCGCACCCCCTTCCCTAATGCATTACCAAAACTTTTAATGCAAATTTACATCGATCCCAAGAATGACAAAATTCGATGCCGAAAACGCTGAAATCTGCGTTTCCGCACTAATGTGTCATGTCTGTGTTTATAGACAAACGTTAAGGGACGAAAACTTATAATAATAGAAAAAAAAACCCGAAATAACTAACAAAAAATGAAGAAACGAATGTCATAAAGAACGCGAATATAAAATGGCTTTCTTCACGGAGAGTTAACGATCTTTTTTTTTTCACGAAATTCGGATTGGAAGAAGTTCGTGGAAGATTTTCTTTCATCCAATCAGAATTCGGAATGAATTCTGGAAATTGGATGGAACGAAAGAAAAGAATACAACCATCAGGCATTCCTCCCAATGCTAAACTTTGACCCCAAAGCGCGGCAAAACATCGATACATAATTCGGACGCTGAGCGGCTTTCGGCAGGATTATGCAATATCTTATGAATTCGAAACTCTTTCGCTTTAGAGTCATACGCAAAATTTTCACATGGCGCACAGTTTTTGTTTGTGTGAGCAACCTCCCCCCAACACATAAAAAATTTTAATGCAGATTTGCATCGATCCCAAGAATGATTAAATTCGATGCCGAAAAAGCGGAAATCCACGTTTCCGCGGAAATGTGTCATGTCTGCACTTTAGAAAGCAAATCAAAACATCTCAGAAAAATTTTTTTTTTTTAGAAATCTACTTTTAACAGCACATTTTCTTCAAATGAGAAAATAAAATTTGAAAATGTGTAAAAATAAACTAAATGAAAGGCTTAAGAAACAAGGACCAATTACTTTGCCCCTTTTTCCAGAGCTAATGCAGCAGTATCAGGAGTGCCATGCTCACGGAATAACTGGCATGCTCTCTCAATCAATTGCACAGCATTCTGGTAATCCTCCATTTCTTTGTAGATCATAGCTGCCTGTTCATAATTCCTACAGCACACACACACAGAAAAAAAGATTTTTGATTGATCAGCATTAAAAGATTTTGAATTGATTACAATTATAAACAATTTTATAATAGTTTGAAATAATACTTACTTAGCGGCAGAGAAAAATCTTCAAACAGTTAAGATAAATAACCACAGCATTATTATAAACAGAATTGTCCGAAATAACATTCATAAATAGCATTGACAAAATTCATTGAATGCCATGCAAGTCGTATATATCAAATGTTATGGAAGATACCATTGCCTTCTGAGTATACGAACAAGATAAAATGAAGCTTTGTTCTTATTAAAATAGATAACAAAGTAAAAGAAAGTATATAAAATAAATTTGGTTAAAGGCAAGACACTCAAACAAACTGCATCTAGTGGTAAGTTACTTGCCACAATGCTTGCAAACAAGGGACAGTTGCGATAAGTAAGTACATGCGAGCAAGACAAGAATGGCCAATGCACAAACAAGTCAAGATAACATAATATAGTATAACT
>BGPR01011212.1:0-49538 GCA_013235015.1 Araneus ventricosus
CCATAATTGAAGTGTGACATCGCTCTAAATAAGCAGTTTCCGTCCACCGCAAAGGATACTTTACAATATATTGAGGCGCCATGTTAATTGAAGAGCATGCAGATCAGAAATAATATTTTAAACTTGCACAATAAACACATGAAGCATTTTGAGAATTTGGCTTGTAAAGTATCGGAAAAAATTGTTGAGAACGGTCGAGTGATTGGGGCTGGGGGATTCAGTCAAAGAATTTCTCCATAGATAATGTATAGTGAAGTAGTGTTTTTTCAGTTTCTCTCGGAAATGGAGGGTGGTGATCGCCAAGCGATCATTGATGATAGCCTGGCGCTTGATCTAGGAGTCATATTGCCATTGATCTAGGAGTCATATTACCATTGATTTAGGAGTCATAAGCCTTCATATGAAATAAAAAATGTCGAAATCGGCTTATGGTAGGGAACGGGGGACTGGGCCTTTGGTTTTCCCAGATGTTTTAAATATATACGACTCGGCATCCGTTGGCGATGTTAAGAAGTACAGACTGATGGACCTCAACCAAATGGAATTCAAAGTACAGAAGGTAGTATATAAAAGATTGCATTTGGATGAAATCCACTAGCCTGTACGTCTTTCTGGATAAAAGTTTTCAAATCTATAAAAAAACCATTTGAGTTGTAATATTTTGCACAACTTTGTCACGAATTTCTGCATAAAAGTTTAAAACAATTTTTTTTGCCAATTATTTTAAATATATAAATTGACGGCTCGGCATTTGTTGGCGATGTGAAGGAGTACCGACTAGAAGACTTAAACCAAATGGAATTCAAAGCATAAAAAGACCTATATGAAAGATTCCATTTGGATGAAATCCAGGAGTTTGAACCCCTTCATATCGCCAACGAATGCCAAGTTACCAATACCAAAAAACAAGATGGATGCTAAGGTAAACAATGCAATGAAGCAGTATTGGATTGCAATGGCGATTATAATTAATATGCATTAGAGACTTGGTATCCATTGGCGATATGAAGTGGTACCGACTTGTAGATTTCACCCAAAGGAATTTTTTGAAATATGACCTTTATAGCACTTCAAGTGTCAATGTGTTTCTCGAGTAGCAAGCAGCCTATTTATGTCGTTCAGGGCCGTCTTAGCAAATTTGAGCGCCCTGGGCTACAGCATTTTGGGGCCCCATCGAAACCGCGACTAGGAGTTTCAGCGCCTATGGTCGACGAAAATGTCTATCTAATTATATAATTGACAGCAATAAATAAATATTTAAAAAATTGGTACACTTTCTATGATATTAGGAATCACCGTGCAACTGCTTACTTTATCTTTGATACTATAGACAACTTCTATTACACGCATAGCTTAGAAGTTTCTAACTGATTGCCTCCTCATGAAAGTGGTTTGAACTTATATGCATGTTGTTTATGTAACACTAGTTACAAGCTTTAAGCATATATTTACTTTTATCATAGTTAAAATTAAATACAATTTTTTGGTTAAGAAATAAAACAGAATCAGTAAAATTTTAGGCGCCTTGGATCAATGACTCCCGTAGGCTACAGCCCAATTAGCCCAATGGATAAGACCGCCCTGATATCGTTCTTTAGAATTCGAACTTTCCAGAATGGTCACTCCATCCATCCATGTAATAATTTAAATTACTGGAGAAATCAAAATACAACTTTGTGTTTTGTGTTTTAGTTGTATTCAGTTTACTGTTTTCATGGCAGTATTCTTTCACAGCAACGCAAAGGTAGGAACTTTGTGCAGACGACCAAACACGTGTACGACTTGGAGTCCCACGATCCCTTCAATGAGAAGCGATACGATGAGACCTTCATGATGAGCTGGGCACACAGAATCCGTGCCGAGTTGGATGCTGCCGACAGCGAGTACTTCAAGTTCACGGGCGATGTCCCTACTGATGACTTCATCACGCTTCCCTCACCGGGTGGAGACGGGTAAGTGCTTTTTGCCACTATTAGCCTAAAGCAGGGTTTTTTAAATTATAGGTCCTGACATTGAATTAGGTCACATAGGATGATTTGGGAGTTGCCAAGAATTTCACAGTACAGTAGAACCTCGGGAATCCGAACTAATTGGGGCAACCTCAGTTCGTATTCCGGGGAATTCGGATTATCCGGGAATTTCTTTGAAATACTTTTGATATACCAAATGCAGTTTCAATTTCTCGGAGACAGCTTTTCTAAGTATGGATGAAAAACCCGAAATGTTCAAAAGAAGACGCATTGATTGCATTTATTATGCAAGAACTTGGAACTCTTTCGAATTCGGAAAGTGCTGTGATAAGCTTGAAGAACAAGCGCGCACTCTTCAATACCAACGAATACTTGAGCATGCTGAAAATGTGAATTGCAAATTGTATTCTTCCCATCATAAAGTTAAAGAAGCCAAGCAGTTATGTTGTCCTCACAGTATTAGTATGACTAACATCAGCAGAAATAACTTTGCAGACACTCGTTGACCACTCTGTTTCACGTATTTGTCACTGAAAAATTACGTTTGTCCACAAATACTGCTTTTGAAGTTATGAAATGGGGTTGTGATGGATCCGAGCAAAATCGATACAAACAAAAGTTTTCTGGGGAAACTTTCCGTGACGAAAGCCTTTTCAGCATTTGTGTAGTTCCACTGCAAATTCATAGTGGTAAAGACGATTCCAAAAGTGTAATTCGGAAAAAACCCAGTTCCGTCTTCAACTAAGTACTACCGACCTATTAAATTTATTTTTGCCAAAGAATCAACAGATTTGATTACTACATAAGTTGAATAAATAAAACATCAAATAAAAGAACTCGAACCGACGAAAATTTTCTTTGATGATTTAGAAATTTCTGTAACGCCAACTCTGATATTTTGTTTAGTCGACGGAAATGTTTGTAATGCTGTATCATTGTGTCCATCCACCCAAACTTGTTACTTGTGTGGGGAGAAACCCAATGAAATGAACAACTTGCGTGTCATCCCCCCAAGAAAAAGAAGTGAGCAAAGAATTTCTTCCGTTTGGCATATCACCCCTCCACTCTTAGATAAGGCTAATGGAATGCATTCTTCATATTTCATATGTACTAAATATTAAAAAATGGCAAGCACGAGGAGCTGAAAAAAAGAAAAAGTATCTAAAAAAAGAAGTTTAAGAGAGATTTAGACGAGAATTAGGTCTTTTAGTTCATATGCCAAAGCAAAAATGTGGTAACACAAATGACGGCAATACTGCCCGCAAATTCTTTAGACATCCTGAGAAAAAGGCAGAGATAACTGGAGTGGAGTTGAACTTGATCAAGCGTTTGGGAATTATTCTCGTGTGCATAAACTGTAACATGAAAATCAATTTAGAGAAATTCGCAGAATTTACGGGAGTGACACAAGACATATACCTCCGAAACTACAGTTGGTATCCAATGCCTATAAGTCTACATAAATTTTATTTAGCGGGAGAGACATAATTGAAACGTGTATTCTTCCGATTGGATCATACTCTGAAAAAGCCCAGGAGGCAAGAAATAAACACAATAGGCAATATAGGGAACTATTCACAAGGAAGTCATCCAGGATAAACACCAATACAGATTTACTACATAGATTGCTCATCATATCCGATCCCTATATAGCAAGTTTACGGGCCGCTCCAAAATCCAAAAAACGGAAAATGGATCGAGAAATGAAAAAATTGTTAGACTTATGTTTATCAGATGAGGAAGATTCTGTCATAGTGTCTGAGGACTCATAAGAAGAGAGCAGTAGTTCAGAATGAAAACATACTTATATATTATTCTGACATGCGTGAAACATTTTTGTACAAGTGTTTTCACTCAAAACCAATTTTCAACTTTTTTCCACTTTTCTGCTTATATTTTTAGTTCAATTTTTCTCAAATATTTACTATTATATTTTAAGAAAATATTTTATCTGAGAAAATACGTTTACTTTTTATTTTTTCTATTTCTGGAACACCAGTGTTTCTCATATAACATGCTTCCATGCCTGTGTATAAAAGTAGCTAATATTTATTTTATTGTAAAAAAGTTTGTAAAATTTCTCATATATTAAAATAAGTTGTTCAGTTAAACCGATTTGTATGTTATTAACAGTATTTATCCTAAAAACCGAAATCAACCTTTGTTTTTGAAATATTAATTTTTTCCACCTAGATTGTCGAAATTACACACTGTGCGGCGTACGGAAAGAACACTTGGCGATTCGCACGATACAGTGGCAAACAAGTTCACGGTTTCTTAGTTTAGTTTAGTTATATTAACGTTCTGTTTAGAAGCAACACGAGGGCTATTTTAGGACGGAACTCGTAATTTTAAACCTCGGTCAGATGACGATGACGACACCCTCTCCAAACTTCCACACCACACAAACGCGAGGACGTTCGACGCCTTACCTATGATTTAACGTTAAACAGGCACAACATTCGACGGATCTTCATTAGAATTGGGTTTCGAACCTGGAATACCAGCCCCCAAAGCCGGGACCTTACCACTAGGCCACCGCGGCCTAGCAAGTTGAGGGTAAAAAGAATAATTCAGGTGTTGTATTCATTCTTAAAAACCAATTCGAATATTTCATTTAAGTTAGGAATAAACATTAGCTTTATTTCTGATTCGTAATTGTTATTTCCCTTCATTTTTCGGCAAAATGTTTTCAGAAAATTAAAAAAAAAAGTTGTTCGTATTGTCCAGAATTTCGGATTACCGGGGTTCTACTGTAATGTGGTTTTGTCCGAATTTTCAGAATTAATGTCAAAAGCAATTATGAACCATTTTGATATGGTTCGTGATTGATTAAAATTCATTTTTTACCAAACAGCTTCTGCAATGTAGGTCATTTTGAAAGGAAATATTTCAAATGTAAAAGGATGAACACAGATATTAATTTACTTGAAAATTCCCAAAATTATAAGAAAATAGCTATCTTTAAGAGTTATCTCTTCATGTAAAAATAATCGACCTCGTCGGCTGTAAGGGTTCGTCCATAGTTTCTCTCCCTCTGCGACAAAAGAAACCTATAACACGGCTTGTGGAACTCAAGTTCACCGTAATAAATCCCACCGAGAGGGGATCCGGAGACCGGAACCGGTGTGGGGGAGACCGATCCGGATAGAGGTTACTGGGGAAATGTTGGCTGTGTTTGAAGAGGGCACATGACAGTATATTGTCCCGGTGCCCGGCTGCATTTTTACAATCCCTACCCTGATACACTAAAGTTAGGAAATCGACCAATATCATTAGCTCGCACCTTCGAGCATAGGTGACGTCATAAGTTTTGGCTTCCTACTCCGTATCTTTTTTGGTGTTTTTTTTTACTGAGCAGAAACTAAGATTCTTTGTCTTTTTCTTTATGTTATAAAGACATATTGAAGTATTTTGAGAAAATTTATTTTCCTTTTCTTTCAATTTTGGGGTAATTCAAGTCACAGAGGAACCATATACTTTGACCTGACAGTCGGTTCGTTTACAGAAAATTATCCCATTTCTGAATTTTAGAATCCCAGAGGGAGGTGATCTTTGGCAACGTCCATCTGCCGGATTCTTCTTATTATTATTTATTTTTCTGTTTCTATTACCGTCTTGATATTGTCCTGTGATAGGATTTTAATTTTGTTAGTTAATTTTTGTATTAGCGTACGGAAATCCTAAAAATAAAGATCAGTCCTCCTTTTCAAAGACTTTGCAACTAGAATCCCCATTACCCTGTTTCATTGATTAATCAATAATTTTCAAAATGATATGTTTACTAAATGAATTCTATCGTAATCTTCAGCAGTATTTTAATATATTTCTTAGTCTCTCATGTATTGTTTGCTCTCTAATGAATTTGTAGTTTGTAGTAGTAGTTTGTAATTGTAGTTTCTAACGGTCTTTTGGACTAACGTAATCGGTACTGCTTTCCTAAGTTCAGCACAATAAAAATTCTTCCGTGAGTTGTAACATTTTTAAGAAATGAAATTATTCTGAAAAATGCATTTAGAAATAAAATTTTCCACAATATAGGAAATTATACTAACGAAAAGTATGATGGTAAAATCTTTTCAAACTCATAATAGATCATTTTTGAATCTTGGCCGAGATTACTTCCTGCACACTATTACATCTTAAAAACCTTTAATTTTTAATATCATTATTTTGATACTATGCTCCACCTCATGTTTGTATATCTATTACTTTGCTGCTCCATATCATGGTATAACTGGCCAAGGCACTTTATTTATTCATTTCCATCAATTTGAAATTAATTTTCTTTTTTCATGGTCCAGTGCTATAAGTTTACACAAGGAAGCCAATTACTGATTAAATATTCATCATTCAAATTGTGAAAATTTAACTAATTAGTGAAACTTTGGAGAAAATTACTATGAAGCTGTTTTTATTCAATCCTTAACTTTTGTTTAAGATATTAAATTATTAGCATATTACTAATATAATAGCCCAGATCTGTATCTCGGTAACGCTCTAAAGTCACCAACAATAAAACTTGTGCCATAGCACTGCGAGATGTTAAACAGCATTATTTCACTGTTAGAGAACCTAAAATTCAGTAATTTTAAATTTAAAAGAGTAATTGTCGTTCTAATTTCAAATTTAATGGCTCTAAAATAGTGAAATAAAATTTTCTATCGATTGATATAAAATTTATCTCGCTATGATCAATAATTCTCGAGAAAATTTAAATTACATTAATCATGCATTTCAAATAAATTTCCGTTTTTCAATAGAAAGTAGTAAATTACGTCAGTGGTATATCATGCGCGTGATGTAGTTTGGACGCCACTATGCATGTGATTATTTATTGCAATCGTAATGATATGATATGATAATATTTTTTGGCAACGTTTGACAAGCAGAGAAGTGCTTTGTTTTGATTAGAATTTCGAAACAGAATTCCTTTCAAATTTTAACTTTTGACTTGTGTTTGACAAGCTGAAAATATATGGTTATTGAATTATAATAAAATTGTTAAACAACGAAAAATACTTCACACGGAATGTTGTTTACCAAGAGGTGATTTGAATAAAGAAATATGTAAATAATATGTAAATAAAAAGAATATTTCCTGTCATAAAACATATGTTTATTTTAATTGTTTTCAATCAATGTTAAACATTTCTCTCGCATATATATCTATTTAAACACTTCAAATTTGACTGGAAATTTCTGGAATGAAGAGGCAATTTGCACCCGTCATACCATGACGGGTGATTCTCTAGTATCTACATATTTAAAATAATGAGCCAAACCAAAGGACCAGTACTACCTGAAGACAAATTGAAAAAATACTTATCCATTCTGCATTCTCTGTGAGGAAAAAATCAGACAGTCTCCGAGCCCCAACTTCTGGATCGATTTCGACAATTTTTATTTCACATGAAAGCTTATGATGTCTAGATATGTAATAAACTGTCTCCTGCCAACCACAACCCTCCATTTTCTAGAAAAATTGATAAAGCACTAATATATTGTACATTCTCCTACGGTGAAAAACATTCAGACAGTTCCCCAGCCACTGGACTATTTCGAAACATTTTATTTCACATCAAAGTTTATGACGTCTAGATATGACATCAATAGTCCCCTGCCCAAAACCACCTCCATTTTCGAGAAAAATTTTTAAAAAACACTAATATATTGTATATTCTCCTACGGTGAAAAATATTCAGACAGTCCCCAGCCACAGGACTATTTCGAAACGTTTTATTTAACATCAAAGCTTATGAGGTCTAGATACACTATATGCCCAAAAGTATCCGGGCACCTGCAGATTTTCACATTTTTTTAGAATTTCTCCAGAATGGTTTAACTGACTGCCTTTAAACTTCAGACATGTAAATAATGGACAATAACTCACATTTTACATTGAAGATTCGGTCCCTGATGGAAATTAGGGGACCATCTACAAACTGATGAAGACAAAAAGGGTTTTGGCCCACCCCGCTTCACAGAATACTGATAACAAAATGAAACTTTCCGAAATGGTAATGTATAATGTGCATAATATTTACAGGAATTTTCGTAAACTCAGCACAAATATTTGGGAAGATATAAAGGTTTTCTCAAAACATCTCAAATTTTAACACCTGTTTTTTGCTTATAACATGCAGAGTTTTCTGTTATATTATACGAAACTTACAGAAAAGATGACAATATGTTAGAGAAGCATTTCGTAAGAATTTGGAAAAGAAACTTTGAATATTACAGGAAATATGAGCATTTTTAGTAAATAATGTTTTGCTGCGCATGCGCGAAATATAGTGTAATTTTTCTTTCACAACTTTTAAAGCCAGATATATAGGGCAATTTATATAAAAGAATTCAGTTCAATATCATTAGTATTCAGAAAGATATCGGCAGAATTTTAGCTCCTGTCGAAGAGAAGCTAAAAGATGAGGGGTTGTACACAAATTGATAATTTTTAAATTTGTTTCTTTAAATAGTTATATTGAATTTCCTCCCACAACCCTCCATTTTCGAGATTGTCGCAAAATAAAACTTTGGCTTATCCTCTACAACTGCCAATTCGCCAATTTATTCAGCCAAATTGCAAGCATAGCACAGGCCACTAGTATAATGGCGAACAGAAGGCAAGTTGTAATTTAATCTAAAGAGAATGAATAGGAAATTTAAGCGAAGAAAATCGGGGAAATGCAAAGAAATTTTAAAATAAGTAACAAAAGCTAATCAGAAGTTAAATTTCCAAAAAAAAAAAATCCAAAAATTCATAACAATTATCGTCAGGATTCAAGGATTTAAAGGATCATAATAGTAATTCTGATTTTTATTAGCTTCTTTTCTGAAAATGTTGCTCATTTTTTCAACCACTAAATAACCATAAACTTTACTACTAAATAACTTTTTGAATCTTGATGAAGATACAAAATTCTTACTTTTAATTCTTTGGTTTTTATTTGAATATCTATGATAAATAGGGTTTTTTCCTATAAAAAAACTTGTAGTTAATTAATAGCCATAAGTTGAAATCTTTCGAATAGGAAAAATCTCTCTGGAAGTAATAGACACTAAAATCGATATTGCCAAAGAAGTGACCAAAATTAAGCATATAATATAAAGCAATTTGAGACATCTTTCTTTTGTGGAAGTTCAATTGAATGCTCCAAAATTGTTTATTGTTTATAAGCAAACAATAGGAAACTGGTAATAGTTCTTTCAAACAAGTAGATATTAGTAGAATAATAAAAATAATAGCAAAATTTTGTCCATTTATTTTTATTATATTTAATAATTGCCAGGGCTTTTCACTCTCTCTCTCTCTCTTTTCAACTTAAATTATTTTATTAAGTAGGTATTTTCTTTAGGCAACAGGTTTCAAATTCCAAGTTACGATTCTGATGGGGCGCGAGATATCATTTGCCCAGGGTACTGAGATTTGTTAAGAGAGCCCTGGTAAAAAAAGCTGTCCGGCTCAGCTCTAGGTGGCTCTGCAAAAAATATAACTGAACAAGCTAGCTACAGGACGCAACTCCTTTCAGCAACCTATCTCGTCTGCTAGCAGAATCCTATCTTCCTTGTTTCTTGGTCGTTGGGTCTTTTTCTTTGGGGAAGGTGATATCGCACTTTCTCCAACATAATATTTACATCTGTTCCTACTAAAACATGTTCAATAGAAACATTACGCCTCTTGTTTATCCGGTAATCTAGTGATGGTGTGACCCATATAAGTACCATCCAATTTTCTTTAGAACGTATTAATTTGTGTTTCAGTTAGCGCTAGCTAAAAGTCTGTTTATACGAATCGATTTCGTTTAAGTGTTTATATTGATCTGTTGGAAACGAGAATATAATGTAGTGGTATTTAAATATGTTTTGCGTTCTTACTGCCACATAGAATTTTCTTATCTACTTGAAAAAAATAATTTCTTTTCTTAATTGATCTTAATTTCTTAAAAACTTTTCGTGCAGATGCGGTAATACAAAACCCTGAAAAATGGAAATTAAAGATCAGCCGCAGAAGCTCGTGGGACTTACTAAGTTCAGCTTAGTAAACTAAAAATTCTCGAAAAATTATTTTGGAAAGGATATAAAAATAAAATTATAATCGCAAATTTAAATTTTCATTCCTCCATCTTTCTATTCTCTTCCAGTTTTTACTATATCCCGGAACAACATCGTCAGTGGATGTGGAGGAGGGCCAGACCTACTGGCGTGTGCGAGCCCAAATCTTCCACAGTCTTCCATTATCATTTGCCACCCGGCTCCAAGTACACATATTATCCGAAATGCATAAAAAAGAACAGGAGAAGGAGTGATGATGTCTCAATTGACACGAAGTATCTTTTCCAAAATGGACGCATTAAAGTTCTCATCAGTTGAATAGTCATCGATTTTGTCTGACAAACAGTCTGTGGACAAAGAGGCGATGAAATCTATGTCCCTTTTCATCAAATCATTATTATTTAAAATCCTTTACTAGAATTGCGTGATTTATCTAATCAATAAAAAGAATGGTATTAAATCTACTCGCTTCTCGTTCCAATAAAACCTTCACCTGTCATTTTATTATAATATTGGAAACAAAATACTGATATGCACTGGAAAAAAGAGAATATATCTTAATCTTCCAATTTAAACCATTCAGATAATCCTACCCGTTAGCTTAACAGCAGTTAACACCTATCACAAATAATAAGAATGAAATATAATTTCTCGCCTGACTAAGACCGGATTCAGCACAATTTCACTTACAACTTAGATTACAATGAAGTTTCAGATTAGGTCAGGTATACTAAAGCAAAAGCCCAATGTCTTGTATGCTAGTTAGAAGATGCTTTGGGCCTAAAGTGATTCGGACAAAACATGATCATTATTACATTCTAAGACTTAGTAAATTTAGGAAGATGCTGTAAAGCAATGTTGAGATACCAAACATATATTTACTTAATATTGTAGCTAGCAGACATAGGCGATAAGCGGTTTTTTGTGTCATGAAAGTTTTACCATAATCTGTTTCCGTATTTCCATCAGAAATTTTGCGTTGGATTATCAAAGGATTCCTCAAAAGTTTTACTTATGAGATCCTCGTAACCTGCCATGAGAAACTTTTTGAAGCAGTAGCATCTGTATCGTCGCAGGCCTGGACGGTGCAGTAGCTTTCGCCAGTGCACGATTTATCGCTTTGTAGTACGTGTAGTTGGCTGCAGTCTTGAGCATCTTCTACACATTTTGCACATTATTTTTATAAGCATTATTTTATACATCTCATGTTCCTCCGCATGTTTTTCTATAAAGAACTTAATTGCTTGGTATACTTTATCTATGACAAGTTTGCCGTAACTGTTTGGTATCAGCCAGTATAAATCAGAGATATGAGATATAAGATTGTATAATTCAGCTACTAAATAAAAGATTAAATATGTACACAAAACATTGAAAGTTATTTCAGTTCAGATTAATACGATATTTTAAATTGATATTTGGACTTAGCTTTGTATGAATATACTTTAAATATGCTTTTGTTTCATTCTCATTGCAAAACACTTTTTTTAAAGTTCTGTAATTTTAACGGGAAGTAAAATCATTCAAAAATTGAATTTAAAAAAAAACGCTTAATTCATCCAAACTGAAGTGGGTATTTCAATTTATATTAAAAATTGGAAGCTTTAAGGGGAGTTGGAACCCTAAGTCCGTTAGCCCTAACCCTGTTACTTCGATGTACCTTTTCTCAAAATCTGTTATAGATTCATGTTTGAAATTTTTATACAAGTAAAGTACATCTCTCTTATCATACTAAAATGATTTTTTTTAATTCAAAAATTTATTTTTTACAAATTCTTTTGTATCAAAACAAAAATATTAAATTGGCCACTTCGATTAACCTTTTCTCAAAATCTGTTATAGATTCATGTTTGAAATTTTTATACAAGTAAAGTACATCTTTCTTATCATATTAAAATGATTTTTTTTAAATTCAAAAATTTATTTTTTACAAATTCTTTTGTATCAAAACAAAAATATTAAATTGGCCACTTCGATGAACCTTTTCTCAAAATCTGTTATAGATACATGTTTGAAATTTTTTATAGAAGTAAAGTACGCCTTTCTCATTATACTGAAATGAGGTTTTGGTTAATTTTTAATTTTTTATGAATCTACAAAATATTTAATTAGACATAGTGAAATTTTACCCTATTTTGACACAAAAAAATGTAAAAAATAAAGTTTTGAGTTTTTTTAAGCCTCATTTAAGTATAACGGGAAAAGTGTAATTTACTTGTATAAAAAGTTTCAAACATGTATCTATAACAGATTTTGAGGAAAGGCACATCGAAATAGCCAATTTCACATTTTTTTGACACAAAATAATTTGAACTTTAATAAAAATCATTTCAGTACAATGAGAAAGATGTACTTTACTTGTATAAAAAATTTCAAACATGAATCTATAACAGTTTTCGAGAAAAGGTACATCGAAGTAACAGGGTTAGGATTAACGGACTTAAGGTTCCAACTCCCCTTAAACTTCAGTATTTTTCTTACATATATACAACATTATAAAGAGTGTTAAGTTTTGTCAAGTACTTTTATCATTTTCTTAAACTTTTATCCCAAATCTTGGTGTCTTCTTTAAGTGCGATTTCTTAAGGATAGCTGAGCGACACCTCAAAGTATCATGATATGAAAATGTCTGCTTGGTGCTACAAACCTCTCAAATTTGATATTTGTTCCTTTATTAAAATAGGATTGCAATTTGGAGAGATTTGGAGATTTTTCCAGTGCTTATCTGCACATGTCGTTCCTAATTTCTTTGTTAACAACATATCATAAATAATTCTCATGTAAGTGGCTCTTTAAAAATATCAGTTAGTACATTTGAAATAATAAGATATTTCTTTGTAAATATGAAAAATTCATTTATGCAAAGCAAGAAATTTTTTAAGAATGATTCAGATAATTTTTAACCCTAAAATACTCTCAGATAAGTATTACAGTAAATACGTCTTTCAAGGGGGTTGACGTAAAACAACGTATAAATGAAAAGACAGGAAATTGAAATTTTAATTAACAATTTTGATTATTACTAATTTAATGCTACTAATTATTAATTCATTTAAAATTAATAATTTTAAAGCTTCTTTATGCTGCTACTAGTATATTATTACATAGTATGGGAACAATAATTCGATTTTGAAAGTTTACATTTATCAAAAAATTGAGAAAAATCATACCTTTATTGCATATCTTGAGTATAATTAATACATTTCTTAATTTATGCGGTTTTATGTACATTATTTGGAAATGCCAAGGAGGAAAATCTATCTTCCCTGTTTTCTAAGAAAGGTTTTTCCCTAAATATTAAAGGCGAAATAATGATCGAGGTTGAAAATTTGCAAATTTTAGAAAGTGAGAAAATATGTATAACCACAGTTTGTGTAATATAAATGAATTGCTTTATCATTACAATGGTTATGAATGAAACGGGATGTGAAGAAAAGACGTTTAAATTAGTTCGTGAAAAAGAAACAAATTCAGTTCATTTTTGACATTTTATTATCAAAAGTCTTAAATTTTATACATTGAGTAGTATTTCATCTGACAAGCCATTAAAAACTTTTTTAGGCAGACAGTAATTATTTAATCAATGCCATAAATGCTCATACAATTCCAACATTTTGTTTTACATTTTATAATTTGTAGCAAAATGATAACATTTTTTTCTAATTATAAACAATAAAATAGCAATTTCTTAATATTTTTGCAGAGTAATATCATTTCATGAGAAATACAATTCATAACGTTCAAGAATTAATCAACAGAATTAGTACATTATTATCAAATAAAGACAGATTATTAGGAAGATTAGAAATGTTTTACTTAATCAGAAGACTTCTTCTTATAATGTATATATTAACTTGTGATATTCATTACCAAAAGAGCCTGAGCCCGCTCAGTTCTGCCCTGGAGATCGTCATCCTTAATATCAGTGCAATAACAAACAAAACAATAAGTAAAATGATTCAGTAAGAAAACTTTTTCAAGAAGCACATCGGGGTGATTTATCGTATGTGCATTTCAACTAAACAGAAGAAAGGAAGGTAATATGCTGTTCAAAAAATTATCCAAACATCAAAGTACTTTGCGATAAATTTAAACGCCCTCAATGTTTTCCATCTGCAGCATTGAGCTTAGATCTTGGAAGTATAACTTCCAAATATAAATCAACATGTGTAACCAAGACAGATTATCACTACCCCAAAGAAAACTGATTCAACGCTCTCATGAACGTACCTCGTTCTTAGGTTCAGATTTTAAGATGATTTCATTCTTCAGCAAGAAAGACGATAATGTATGTTGTTACCTGATATAAATATTATAGTGATCTGAGTTTCATCGTTAATCTGAATCCAATAATGAATGGATCGTATGAGAGCAAAAGTACAATAGGTAATGAGCGTTTAAGATGACACAGGTTGAGAACAAAACTCAAGAGTTGTTGAAAAGCATCGATATACCATACCAAGAGGTGGAATCCAAACAAATCTATCTCCAGTAGTTCAGGTGTAAACCAAAAGTTCACTAACAGTCAACATTTTTTGAGGATTTTCCTGATACCAAAGTTTCCATGTGCGAAGTTATTTACTATTCTATTTGCTCTCTTGTTGAGTTGGACTGGGAACTGACTCTTTGGCTTGGTCTTCTTGATCGTGGAGATATCTTCCATGGTAGTATCTTGGGGGCAGCATCGATTGGTGCATAGGTGGTGGAGGCTGTGGATGAGGGTCGCTGAATCTTGCAGGTGGTTGTGCCCCAAATTGGTTTCCATAGGCTCCACCGAAGGCGTTCATGTTTGGAAATGAAGGCATGCTTGGAAAGGGTGCTAGATCTGGGAATTGGTTTCCAAAGGGCGTCATCGGATTGTGGTGGAATGGATGAGGACTGTAGGGCGAGGGAGCAGGGTTAGGGTGCCGGGCTGCTAACTGGTTTGCTGCCTTTACCTCATCGCAATCGTCCCCTTGCTTGCAGCTGTAACCATATCCGTGGCCATATTTGTCCTTCCGATAGCCAGGTCCAAATCGGGGAGCGTGGGGAGAAGGAAATCTGTTTAAGCTAAAATGAATTCACGAAATAAGATAGACTTCAATACTTAAGAAAATAAAGAAAAAGCCTAAAAAACGTAATTTCCTCTTTGATTCAGGAATTGCCAGGAATTAAATTCCATTCAGACCTCCACAATTTGAGAATAAACTAAGGTTTTCATAGTTTCATTGAAATCAAATTTAACCCTATACTCCACACTGCTTCATATTTGCATTATTATTCTTTTTCGACTCTTTGTAATTAATTTCGAAAATGTATTAATTGACTAATAAAATAATCAATTACTACAGTTTTCATTTAAAAAATGAAAGAATAGTAATGATAATTAAACGATTGACATTTTCAAATTTATTGATTTTAATTAAAAATTAAATTGAAACTAAAATTTGTATTTACTTTCCCTACGTTCCTTGCACTTATTGATACAGATTTATTCCCCTAAGGAATTAATATAAAATTAATAATCTATATAACTTTAGACTGAAAAATTAAAAATCGGGCAGAGTAGGGCAAATTTTGAATTTGTTTAAGGTTCCTTATTTAAGAACCCTAAATATTGCTAGAAATAAAACTATGGACTACATTCATAAGCATTACTTGCCTGGGATAAGCATTTCTTTCGTAATAAGGAAGATTGGGATCGAATCGGTGAACATTGAGGTAACCAAAATGCCTTGACATGAAATCTTGCTCAGAAGCAGCTGGTAGAGCACTTTTTTCGTGGTCTTCGAAATTCCTATTGGGCCCATTCAGGTCGGAGGTCTGCGGCTGCGGCTGGATTGGCTGCTGGTTGGGTCCATCGGGCTGGCTGGTGGACACGGAGGGTTGGTTCTGTTGGTGCTGCATCAACATCTGTGGCCCGAAGCGGGAGTGGTGCCACGAGCGACCGGATCTCTCGCTCTGATCCTGTGCATCGGATTCTGTGGCACTGCTGGTTGCAATCCAGTACAGGGCTACCACCACCAACTGAATTGTAAGGAAAGCAAGTACAAAATTATCAATAAGCAGATGCGTTTTAGAAATATAGAAAAACCGAATCATATGCCGAAATAATTGTTCAAAATTGAGAGAAAATCGTTTGTGTTTGAAGTAGTTTATTTTGAAATTATATATACACGTATTTTAGCTCGATTCGATAGTTTCGCACATTCAAATAAATTCAAACTTGTTGCCATTGGCGATCAGCTTGCTCTCCATGAATAACGGTTGTGTTTAATTGATGCCGTGTCTGGGGTCTTATAAAATAAAAACGGTAAACTTGGAGTTTACGGTGCTCACTTGTTTCTCGCCAATTTTTCTCGGTGTAATTTTATTTGCCGTCGCCAAATACTGTTTTGGATATGCAGTGCGCTTTTTATTTCTCTCTTGCGCATGCGTCACCTGAAAAGGAGAGATTGAGCACGCAATGCCTGCGTCATTTCTAGTGTGTACCGGGGAAATTTTGTAACTTAAAAACATCAGACTTCACTTTCAGCATAGCAGGAAATTAGTAGCTACGCTTTTTCATTGAATGTTAGGAATCTAGGTTTTTTTTTTTAAATCCGGAAACGAGAATTGCAAGCGTCTACCGGGCACTTTTTTAACTTAAAAAAACATCAGCGGCTTCGCTTTCTGCATCGCGGAACAGTCATTGAGGAACGAAACACAGAAAATGACATACACAGTACTGAACCGATTTTCAATCCGAACAATTACAAACAAAGTTTTATTCAAATTCGAATGACTCGACCAATCACATCGAAGAGATGAACAAACCAAACCAATCGAAAGGAGGCGCAGTATAGCGTGATGTGCGAAACGCCAATGACAAGATTAATTTCCGAACGTGCGTGCATGTCACTTATTAAAAACATCATTGCACAACCAAAACAAATGTCCTCTCATCTCCGTTTTTGGCGGCAAAGAGTTGGCGATCCTCAGAGGAACGAAGTGGGTCGGCACTGTAGACTCCAGATTAACCATAAAAACTTTTGAAATCAGTACAGTGGTTGAGGCTGGGGGACTTAGTCAAATTTAGAGTGTTTTTGAAATTTCTCTCGGAAATGAAGGGCAGTAGAATGTAGGCGATCATTAGTCAAGTATCTAGGGGCAATACATTTCATATGGAACAGGAAATTGGTACAGTGTTTCAAGCTGGGGACTCTGTCTAGGTTTTTCTCCATAGAGAATGTACAGTAAAACTTCGATTAACCGTCAGAGTCCGGATCAGGGTTGAGACGGATAACCGAATGATGAATAACGGAAATCTCTTAATACGTAACGTGATTTCACTGTTGATTTGGGACGAAAATTAAAATAAGATCCTTTAAAAGTGAATAAATAATACATCATAATGCATTGAATAAATAATACATCATCATATTTTAAAAAACGATCAACATAAACTTCAATATGAGAATAGCAATGTACAGAAATAATAGGTTAGATTTTTTAGACGTTGACGGATAACAGAAACTTTCCGTAAATGAGTGACGGTTAATCTGGGATTTACTGTATAGTGAAAGGGAGATTTCGAGATCTCTCTAAATCTAACGATTAGAAATGTTACTGAATTTTATGGACCAAACATAAGTAAATTTAAGTGAAAATACTTTTCAAAATACACTTTTAATAGTGCACAAAAAAGCAAAATCTTTTATTTAATTTTTTTTTTGGATTTTAACCAAATGATTTATGTTTTCTAAAACTTAGATCAACAAATCAACATGAAACAACAAACTAAAATCAACATGAACTTCAATATAAGAGTAGCAATGTACAGAAATAATAGGTTAGATTTTTTAGACGTTGACGGATAACAGAAACCTTCAGTTAAACGAGTGACGGTTAATCTGGGATTAACTGTACAGTGAAAGGGATTTTTCGAGATCTCTCTAAATCTAACGATTAGAAATATTAATGAATTCCATGAACCAGACATAAATAAATTTAATTGAGAATATTTTTCAAAATACACTTTTAATAGTGCACCAAACAGCAAAATCTTTTATTTTAATTTTCTTCTGGATTTTAACAAAATGATTTATGTTTTCTCAAACTCAGTACCGGGTGGCGGCTTTGTGGCTCACTACTTGAATCATAAGTAAATTCAATTCATGATTTCCTGATAATTAAGTTCTGTAAATTTAAAAGCTGTATTTTCATCGAGAATACACAATTGCTCAAAATTACATAACTAGCATATCAGGAAGCGAGTGAAAATCAATTACAAAATTCCATCATCAAGTCAAGTCCAATAAAAGTGTTTAAAAATTATAGGTTTGCATATACTAATAGAAATCAGTTAATTAATATTGCTATAGTAAAAATAATATATTTATTTATTTCTACAATATGCAGAACATTACGTATGATATGGAGTTTTATGAACTGTTTCTAAATTTCTGTGTTCCGTTACTTGAAAATTTAATACTTTAATGCACGTTGATTTATGACGTAGACTTACGTCTTTCCATAGTGGTCAAATGGTGTGTCGGGAAAGGAAAAAATTATGATGCTTTTCGCGTTAAAGTTAAACGCTTATAGCTCCGCAACCAAATAACATAGAGAGTTGGTTTTAGTTTCATTTAACAGAGACAGGTAGGGATTGAAGATTGCAAAAATAATTTTAGAATTTGGAATTACGGTTTAGTCCCAGTCGAGCTGCAAATTTGGTGAAAATCACGAAACATTTTGATGACGTCACAGCGACCGATGCGCGCGCACGCAGACTAAGGCAATTCATTCATCGATCGCGAGAAATATTACTCAATTGTTGAATTACGTCGAATTTCGTGCTAGAATTAAAGGCTACAGCTCCGTAACCAAAAAACATAGAGAGTTGGTTTTAGTTTCATTGAACAGAGAAAGGTAGAGACATTGATGATTTCGAAAATAATTTTAGAAATGGCTAATACGGTTTAGTCACAGTCCAGTTTCAAAGTTGGTGAAAATCACGAGTAATTTTACATAGATAAAGTCACATAGTCACTCTAGACTAATAGTCACTATAGTCTATAGAGTTATTAATCACATGCGGCTACTTTAGTCACAGAAAGTCAGAGTTGAGTATTGTAAGTAAGTTTACTCCCCTGAATCCCAGCAGCCGTTTTGCAGAGACAGCTACCCGTCGATTTTTTTTTAAGAATTAACTATTTCACACGGAAACAAACAAAAATGGCAGCTTATCCATGGAACTTAATTTTTTAATGCTAAAAGTAGCAATGTAGTTAACTTTGGATAAAACTGAAATTGTATTTGTCGCAGCACAGCATGGGACAATGTGTAGGTAAATGCTAGATGACATACGAAGTTAAATTTGTCTTGTGACGTCACATGCATTAGAATTAGAAATCGAATCATGAACTTTCAACCACGAAACTGAAATTTAGCTATCTCTTCCAGATACCGCCTTAAATCAGAATAATAAATTCTTTTAAGCCTATGTGGATTTTTAATATTTATTGTCCGTGACATGAAATCCATTCTCTGTCTGAGTGTTTTCGCAGTCGCCCTAGAAAAATCATTTCAGTTCCCACTGTGCGGTTTCATCCGTCAAAACATATGAATAAATAAGGGTCTGTTACATGAATTTAAATAATTTTCTGGTAGGAAGTGTTTCGCCAAAATGTTTGACAAAACAGAGCTAGGAAACTGATTTCACGGTCTGGGTTTCACAAACGGTGTCTGGAATCAATCAAACTGTATACTATTTGTTATTTAGCTTTTGTTGACTGCCAAGCGGCGAGCTTCTTTATGCTCTGACTACCGATTCTGCAAGGCGTGGCTCTCGATTTTTAGAAAACTGAATTTAAACGAATATTTCGGCAAACTTCAGACATTGCTGAGAGAGCCATATTCAGTGGTATTCTTCTGGAGACGATAAGGCCAGTCTTGCGGAAACTACTGCTATAGAAATCAGATCAAAGTTTCCGTGGTTTCCCGTAAAAAAAACTAGAGAGTTTTGGCACTTCGATGACGATGATATTTTTATAACTGATTTAAATAAATATAGAGTTTTAGAAAGCAACTCACGTTCTTTGCTAAAAAACTTAAAAGGAGCAATAATTTTAGTGTATCAATACAAAGTTAGATTACTTCATGTTAATTTTGGCAGTGAGACTATTAATTTAACGTAGGACTACGTTCCTCCCATTGGGGTCTCAGGAAGGAATTTGATTCACACGCCAAAACGCCACAAAACCTTGTATGGTAGATCCTCTATACCTTGGTAACTAGATATGTTAAAACCATAACTGATGTCTTATTTTAGAGATAAAGGGTAACAACAGAAGTTACAGAAAAAAACTTACTTAAACTTAAAAACTTACGATAAGCAAAAGAGTCACGCGAGTAAAGTGGTCCTACGCCTTTAACATCAGCGGCTGTTTGAAAAGACAGCCTCCCGTCATTTTTTTAGTAGTGATTTAAATTAGTGCAAAATTTTTAAAAAACATTAAAAAGTTATACCTTACGCTTTTTATTGGTATAATATTATTACCTATCATAGTTCTTATCATAATCTCTCTTCCAAACTTATATGAATAACAAAAGTTTTATCAGTGACCTCTATACATGTTTATAGAACTACAGATATGTCCTCGAATCGATGAAATTTCATTAAAAAGAGAATAAGGCTATATAATGCGAAACTTTTCTTGTATTGTGTTACTTTGATTCTTTCCTTATGCTACGTTACTTTTTTTAGGGAAAATGTCACGTGCATCTGTTTTAATACTGATATGCCAGGAAACTTTAAACTTTTGTTTTGGCTTAGAGAAAAAAATGGCTTAGAAATTACGTTTATTATAATGGAAGAGCAAACAAAAGTATACCGGGTGATTTTTAAATCATGGGACAATCTTTGAAGGGTGGTATAACTCGCGAAAACAATCATTTCTTGTATGGGAATGTATAGGCAGAAGTGACGCAATTCATAACAAGAAATGGGCATAAAACGAAACCTAAATTGTTAGCCTATAACATCGTTCACCTGAGTTTCTTCAAAGAAATGCGTACAATAATAAATGCGTCCACCAACAGTAATACAGGCTGCGGTGGCTTAGTGCAGTGGTGCCCAAACCGTGGGTCGTGACCCCTAGGGGTGTGGGGAGAAACTTTTTGTCGGTCCCTGAATTAAAAGAAATTTATAGGACAATAAAAAAGAAGCATAAGAAAGGCGCAGTTCGGGTCTGCGCCGTAGATTTTTCGTGAGAACATCAGGACAAAGTAATAAAAAAACGTGTTTCGTATTAATATGTAATTTAATTATCAATCTCTTTAATAGAACATTTACACAGAGTACATAGTATATTGGTTACAGAGTAGATAAATCACAAGTTTAAGCTCTTTAAAATGACACCAGAATCAACTTCCTAGCTAAACGCGTTTCTACGTTACACTTATTTATAACCTTACATAAAGCTAATTCATAAGAATCTCACGCACGCGCCTACACTGGTACGATGATGTCACAGGCAAAACAAATACTATGCGACAAACTCTTGCAGATATTATCTATCTGTTATGGAGTCAACCATTCTTTTCGCATTATTAGTCTCGTAGTTATTAGCGATTCAAATCTGACGGTATTTTGTCAGACAAGAAAGTTTGACCGACTATCACTGTAACGAGCGGAAAGACGTTTTCACATCAAAAGGACATTTCGGCCGACTTCTACCTCTGATGACATAGTGAATTGTGTGAGAAAAGTTACTTTTTTCTTTTAGGGGTTTTTCTTTTTAAAAATTGTTGCGAAACTTTCTTGCCTTGTTGTTACCCCCAGAGGGGCGACAAAAAAGTTTTGCACGACCTCTAAAGGGGGTCGGAAACAAAAATAGTTTGCGCACCACTGGCCTAGTTGTAAGGTGTCGGCCTCGGAGCCGAAGGGCTTCCATGTTCGAAACCTGATTGCATTGAAGGTCCGTCGTGCATTGGGCCTGTTGCTCGAGGGCCATACGTCCTCCCGCTGGTGTGGTGTGGAAATTTGGGGCGGGGGGGCCAACTCAGGTGTCGCCCTTGTCATTTGATTGTGGTTCAAAATGACCGTGCTTCAAAATCAAGCAAAACTAAATTAAACCAACAGTAACACAAGTTTGGAAGCGTAAACAAAGCAATGTCTGCACTGTTTCAAAGATGCCAGATATTTCTCACTAACTTGCAGCTTCAATGGACCTTCGAGTAACGTGGTCTTCAAAGGAGTTCGTCCAAAATTCTAGACCAAGCAATCCATTGACACATTCAAGCTTGTATTTCTGTTGGTGGACACAATTTTGAGTAATTAAGTAATTACTGTAAGCACTGCTGTAAAGAAATTCTTGTGAGAGACGCTGTAAGGTAGCGATTTAGGTTTCATTTTGTGTCTACAGGGTGCTCGGAAAATAACTGGCAGAAATTAAAGGGTAGGTCAGGTATGCAATAAGCATCCAAAATCACATAGTAGCATAGGTCAGGTATGCGATAAGCATCCAAAATCACATAGTAGCATAGGTGTGCAAACACCATCTGAAAGTCGCAGATGGCATTTGATATAATACAACGCTGGCAACAATTACAGACACTTTTTGAAATTCGCACATTTTTCAAATATCTCCTCGAACTTCGACCATATAAAGAAAAGGTTTTAACTCACAATTTACATTGAAGATTCAGTCACGAGGGTATTTTGGGGACCGGCCAAAAAGTGATGAAGTCGGAAAAAAAGGGAATTTTGGCTAAGCTCATTTCACAGAAAGCTGATCATGCTTTGCAACTTTCGATAATTATTTTGAGTGCTGTGCGCAATATTTACATGCATTTTCGTAAAAATAGCTGGAATATTTGGGGAGATATAAAAGGTTTATTTTAAAAATTCCAGATTTATTTCTCATGTTTTTTGCTTATAACTTTCAGCGATTTCAACCAAATTGTATGAGACTAACAGAATATGTGACAATATGTTAGAGAAACATCGTCTTGAAACTTGAAGTAAATCCTTTGGATATTAGAGTAGATATGAAAATTTGTAGTAAATAATTTTTTACTGCGCATGAGCGAAAGGTAACATAATTTTTCTTTCACAACTTCAGAGCCAGATACATAAGACAACTTATATAAAAATTCCAGTTGAATACCTTTAAGATTCAGAAAGATATCGGCAGTTTGGCCAGAGCTGTTTTATTTTAAATGCCATCTGCTACCTCTAGATGGCGTTTCCGCACCCATGTTCCTATATGATTTTGGATTCTTATCGTATGCCTGACCTACCCTTTCAATTTTTGCCAGATATTTTACGAACACCCTATGTAACATGCATTTGTGTTTCAACGTGTCATTTCCGCCCATACATTCCCATGCAAAAATATTCGTATTAGTGAGCTGTACCATCTCTCAAAATTTATCCCATGACTTTAATATCACCCTGAATAAAGTAAAGATAAGGATTAATCAGAAAATAGTTTTGAGCATAAAACATTTTATAGCATAGCAATAATTATCACGCAGCAGCTAAAATGTTGCGACGATTCTTTCATTCAAGGTGACATAACAAACTAAGCCTGCAGATTAAATCTTTTTGTTATTAAATAAGAAGTTTTGAAATCAGCAACAATGATGTAAACACAAATGATGAACAATCCTACAATAAATAATCCCCTAGAAAATTCTGAAACATGTAAGAGTACAAATACGAGGAAATCACAAATGTGAACCGAAACATAATTCACTAGAAACGAATTTTCAGTGTCGTATTGTAATCATACCTTAGTGAATTTCTCTACCAATTATTAGAAAATAACTTTAAAAGCCGGAAAGATCCTTTATAATGAGGGAATTATCGAGTTAATAAATCGTATCCGAAACAGCAGACAATAAGAGGTGATGCCATTCTGTTGCATACAAAAGCTGGAAGTGAAACCTAACACTCTATAATACCATTTTTATAGGTCACTTCCGTTAAACGTCGAATAAAGCTCCTCTGAACTTTAATGTTTTATGTTTTTTCGGAAAACATATAATACACTACAGGAAAGCGTTAGTTGAGTACAAAAGTAATCCCAGATTCTTCCTGTCGTTTGAAATTCATTCGAACGTGACTGAACCGCTAGAGTAGGGGTCGAACAGAAGTGAAGAGAGAGTTTTCGAGGGAAAACTCCAGAACGTCTAACGTTATCAATAGATTTCGGGGCAACTCCAACTTATCTCTTTTTGATGCAACCAGTAGATAAAAGAAGCAGTTACTTTACAGCATCCTCTGCGTTTATTTAATTTTTTGAGCCATAAAATACAACTTAAATTCCAGAATATTTGAAATAGCTTATAGGTGCTATTCTAATTTGAATAAACTAAAGAAAACGATTTTAAAAACACACGTTTATTAGTGTACCAAAAAGGGCATTATTAAATAATAGTATTATCTATTTATATAAAAGAGGAGGCGTGTGTTTGTTCGTTTTTTGGTTCTTTATGCACGTCCACATCGTTGGACTTACGACGACCAAATTTGGCACAGTGATGGATTAGCACAAGAGGGAGCTAAGGCCGTAAAAATTATTTTGAAATTCGAATTAGATTTTTGTTTCTTTAATTAAATAACGAAAATTAAGCCATTTTTTGACGGTTTTCACCAATAACTTCTGAAATACTTATGGTTCAAAAATTATTTGTACATCACCTTAAAGAGTAAAACATTATCTTTTTAATAATACCAATTTAATTGTTGTACAATTTTTTCTCTAACTGTAATTAACGTTTCAAAATTCATTTTACACTCAAATTATAACAATACTTTTATTGTTAAAAAGTAAAATTCAATCTCATGTATCGTTCCATTAAATCCTTCATTCACGTGCTTTGATCACCGTCAAAGCTAAAAAAATATTGCTTTCTTTGGTCTTTTTTCCTTTTATCCTATTTTCAGAGGTTGGACAAAAATTTAGGCCACATAAAGGAATAATTTTGACTAATGGTCTTTCCTTTATTCAGAAAATTTTTGTCCTGCTTCAGAGCTACAATGGCGTGTGGCCTCTGAGGAGAATCGCCATTTTGGTTCTTTTACAATTTTCTTCCATTTTGCTTTCATTCTAATTGTATTTTTCGTTCTATTTTGCTTTTTGTGTATTATTTTAAGGTTTTATTAATGCCTATTTTTTATAATTTTTAACTTATTTTCCGAAGTTCTAATTTTGTTTTTCGTGTATTCTATCAGAAGCAGCTGCATATGCGCCTTTCTGTATAATGCAAAAGAATTTTAATTAATTTTTAATTCAAGTTCTATTAATTTTTAATTTAATTTTCGTTATTTTATCAATTTTAACTGTTTCTTTGGTCAAGGTAGACTTCTTACTTCCGCTGTTATTTTGTAGCATGCAATTAACTTCCGTTTTTATTTCGTAGCTTTTAATATACACTCAAATATCTAATGACGTTAGTGTAGTTACTACGCGATGTGAGCTTCAGTTTGGTTTTATTTATAGTATTAATAGAGAGTATTTATATTTAGTTTTTATTCCCATAACTGAGGTTAAATGTATTCTTTTTGTTAGAGCATTTCTCTTCAGCGAAATTCTTTCGAGTGAGAAGTGTTCTCGAGCGTTTTGACTTTCTTTATCTGATTTATAAAACATTTTATTTAGAAGCTTTGCAGTAACCAAGTTATAAAGTATAAGCATATTTGTACATTGTAAAACTGTATTAGCTATTTAACTATATATTGTTTAAAATCGTTGTTCTTTTTTGAATTTTCTCGCATTTTCATTCAAACCATACTGATGTAATTTAATAAAAAGGCTATATTTGAAAGTTTTAATTCAACAAGAAAAGATTCAAAGAAGATTTAAGCTTGTTGGGGAAAGTTAGTGACAATATGCTTAGGAAAGAAAACAACAGGAGGCCGGTATATGAAAAAATATGGATCCCGAGCAACGCCGGGCTTTCAGCTTGTTATAAATATGGAATATTTAAATCATTTTTAACTCAAAATCATAACCAGGTGATGCCACTTGTGTGGAATCAAAATTTAACTAAATTGATCGGTTAATGGATAATTAAGTTCTGAAAATATTAAAAAGGGTATTGTCATCGAGATACCTAAGTGCATAAAATAGCAAAACTCTAGTACGACCAGAAGTGAGTGAAAAATCGATTATTAATTTTCATATTTACAAAGATGAAGCAAGTCAAGTTAAATAAATGAGTGAAAACGAAGGAAAATTTTCATAAATAATAGTAATCAATGTTTAATGGGATTGTGGTTCCTTGATAGTGGATTATTGGTTTAGGGATCAAAGGAACACGGATTCAAAATTCAATTCAATCTGAGACATGAATGAAATGTCCTTACTTAGGAGAAGAGTCCTTTATGTATATGAAATTTCTTTACATGGAGTGAGATGCTGACTCAAGTGTCATTCTAATGAAACGACAAAGGCTCAAATTCAAGAAATCTATCCTCATAATTATCGAGTAAGGTTTTATCTCATTGTTGATGGTAAAGGAGAGAACTTTTACCTTTTTTAACTCTGATTATTTTAGAAAGCAAAGTATATAAATGGGAATCATTTATTCGGGACGTAGTTTACTTCCATTTATTCCTAATGTAAAATATGTCAGTGTGATGATTCAATTAATCTCTGATGCTTTTTCAGCATGGATGGTTTGGTTTGGTTTGGTTTGATGGATTAATGGACTTATTGGCACAAAAACCATTTTTGATTATGCCGCACCAAACATATGGTCTAGGATGAAATCTTAGTATAGGAGTTCAGTTAAAAGAGGAGTTTCATAGTGTCAATATGTAAAGTCTACAAAAAGTTAGCAACAAAGAACAGATGACCTAAAAACATGGTAAAAATTTCAGATCAAAGGGTAAAAACCAATCACTTTTAAAATTAAAAAGTTGTGGATGAGGATCTTTGTGAAGGATGTCTTTAAGAGTGATACAGGATGAGTGGAAACAGCGGATGCGCTGATGATTAAATTGCCGATATTCAATGAGAATGTGGAAAACAGTCATTTGGCATTGGCATGCTGTACAAAGAGGTGCGGGTTTTCCCCAGTAACAGATGCCTATGCGCGAATCGAGTGTGATTTATCTAGTGTGATTTTACTTTTTTTCAACATGGAACTGAATCTCTTTCAGCTTTACCCCTCTGGCTGAAAATCCCACGATTTCCAAAGGGATGGAAGCAAGTCTATTTTCTGCTGCGTCCTGCGATATTCTCAAGCTAATGGGTCTACTTAGTACTCTTAACCCGTCAGCACATGCACGGTGTCTTTTTGACCCCGCCCTTTCTCTTTTGATAAGAAATTCTAGGAATTTCAGAAAGCTTGTACCTGTTACTTCTTGTATCTTCATAGGGGCGCTAGAAGAAGAAGATAAAAGCAGCAGAAACCGGTGAAACGAGGTATCTCACTTTTTTATTGTGGGGTTCGGGTCAAATTGACCCTTGCACGTACTAATGTTTCAGATTCATTTATTAAGGCTATGACTGCATACGGACGTGAGAATCAGAGAAGAAACTAATACAGAAAAGGTATGGAAAAAGGAGGGAAGTTCAATTTTCCTTTTTCTTATTAAAAATAGCATTTATGTCTTAATTACAAGTTATTTGTACGGAAAAATATTCTTATACTTTGACCATGTTTTATTTTTGTACGAAAAGCCAATAAAATAAGGATTAAGTGTATAACAATTCAGGGTCAAAATGAACCCGTGTGTGTGCTAATGTTCAAAAATGGGTGCGTGTGCTGAAGAGTTAAAACGTTGAATCATATTATACTAATAAAGTTTGGTAGGTAAATAAATATTCGATTGGTTCAACGGTATTTGAACATGTTTGAAAATTTTGCATTTAAATATTAATTTTAAAAAAATGCTATTTGAGGGTTAAGGCTAAAAGTAATGGACAATTGAACAGAAACTACCTACTGGCCTCCTGTTGCCATTTATCATCGCTCTAGTTTTTAAAGTCTTAACTCCCCACCTAACTAGCCCATAAACTTAGACCGTTTTTTTCCACCTTTAAAAGAAGATCGTCTAAACTCCGAAACACCCGAGCTGTCTTTGCAGGTTAGTATGAATGCGTCACTCTGATGAAACAATAAAACTTTTTAAGTGACCTAAGGTTTCATTGTACAAAATGTCGGTAATTTCCGGCATTTCGGTTTGGTGAAATATGCAGAAAATAGCAGCGATTTAGGAAGATATGTGACTGTGGTAGCTTCGAAAGTTGTAAAGGAATACACAGGAACAATTTTTGTTAATTGTCGTCGAAAAGATTCCTTAGAGGGATCAGAAGTTTCCACTTTCAGAACATGTAACATGTAGAGATTTTGTTGATTCTAAATCTTTCAAATAACAGATAGCAGTATCAAAAATGTTGATGCATATGTCCCTTCATACCACTAAAAATAATTAGTTCGTTAAAAAAATTTCGGAATTTTTCCAAGACAAATCTAATATACTGAAACATGACTTCTGAGATATCTTTCATCCATAGTTAAAGAAATATATTTGTAAGAATGAGTGTCTAGTTTGTATGATTTAAGCGAAAAATGAATATCAGCTGAGTTTCTTATTGTGAACGATTTCATAAATTCTTTTCGCTTGTCATCTTTAGTCCAATAAAATGAAAATTCTATACAAAATCTGTATTTTTTTAACATAATTATTTATTTAAAATAATTCAAATGGTACTAAAATCTTAATTCAACTATTTTTTGAATTAAACTGTTGTATTTGTGAAATTTTATTAATTTTATATCCAACAGATTTGGTTCATAAATGATATTGCCATGTAAGAAGGAAAACTGTCCAAAAGCAGATTCTATGAGGCATGCTCCAAATTCATTATTTACGTCACCCTAAAGGATCAAAACTGAAAAACATGCGTTTAAAATTTCATGGCTAAGAAACCAGTCCCAGTTTTCTTGAAAAACATAAGCTCTCATTTCATTTCAGCAGCAAATTGTGAAACGTAGTCGAACATATTCATTTAGTCATATAACAAACAAGAATAAAAATTATGAGGTTCAGAGTTAATTTATATATACATTATATGAAGAACTTTAAAATTTTTGAAGGATGTAGATATATTTCTAAGTGTTAATTAGAATTTTTGAAGGATGTAGATATATTTCTAAGTGTTTATTAAAATTATTGAAGGATGTAGATATATTTCTAAGTGTTTATTAAAATTATTGAAGGATGTAGATATATTTCTAAGTGTTTATTGATAGATTTAGATAAATTTATTTTAGAAAGACCTGCAGTTTTCACACAGCTCTCAAGAGATTTACTTCTCGTGAACATGAGAGCATATGATTTCGGGCAGATTTAACATTCAAGCTCAGTAGCACAATGGAATTTTCGGTAGCAAAATAATAAATAAAGATAATAGAAATATACTTAGAAATTCACTTTTGTGAAATTACTTTTAAGTCTCCTCGGCAAGCGTTTTATGATATGAAATGTTTCTTTTTAACTCACAGAAATTATTTTTATAGAAGAAAATTCTGTATTGAACGAGCAAGGCACGCGAAATGTATATGAGAACTGGATAAATTATGCCTTCTTGTAGCTAAGAAAGTAATCTTTCTGATATTTGTTTAAATTCCTCTTTATTTAAAATATGCAAAGAGCAAAATTCAGAAAGATATAAAAACACTACTTACTGGATATCCCCTGTTTTTTTAACTCTTTTTAATTTATATATTCATAGATCCTTAAACTTCGACTTTATTCAGAGTAACGTATTAGTTGTCCTTTATATATATATAGGAAGATGTATGCAAAATGATCTCACGATTTCTGATACAAGTCCTGCATTTAGACATGAAATGCAGTATAATCGTAACATTTTATGTTAAGGAGAAGATGTTACATATATTTTGAACATTAATGATACAGATTAGTAGAATTTCGACACTGAAAAGCCTTTCACCTTCTTGCGAGCTTTTATATATATTATAGTTATATATTTATTATATTTTTATTATAATAGTAGTAATGTTTTGATATATTTAAAAAGTAGTTGCTAATTCTTCTAAAAAATGGCTCATTCTGTAGCAGTATCCAAAGAAAATCAAAACTACCAAACTACTAACAAACTACCAAACTACTAAGCCAAACTACCCTAAGAAAATCACAATACGCCAGTGTGATTTTTTCTATTATCAACAGCAGAAAAGTCTATGGAATTTTTTAATTATTAATACTTTTGAACAGTGAAAAATGTTTTTCGAAAATTCGTGGTTAATATAACTCTGAAATTTCCAACTACTCGCTACATAATAAAGCAGAAATAAAAAAAAATTATAGAGAGGATTATTTGTTTTCATAAAATTATAACTGAATTAGTATTTATTTCCTTTGCATTGCATATTTATTGCCCAAATTTTAATTTGTATTCAGTATAGCCACATATAAGTTTATTGTTCGAATTATGTTTTTAAAGTATTAAAAATAATCTAAAATTTCTGAGTAGTTTAATGCTTTTAGTTGTGTTGATTAGAATAAAGAATATTTTTAATATTGATGAATTGGGAAAAAACCGCGTATTTAAGGACAGTGTTTCTCCCAGTTTTTAGAAACAAAATTTTCCAGTTTGCAAAATTTCAGATTATCCGTAATTTAGTGTATGGAAATTTGAAAAAGGCCATAGATAAATGAATTTCGTAACCAAAGGTAGTAAAATTCAGCATAAATTCTTCATATCAATAAGATAATTTATGCTTTTTTCATTCAATATATTGTGGCTAACTTTCAGATCAACTCAGCGTTTGCAAAGATGGAGAAATTCAATAAAGCTGTGAATAATTCAGTCAAATGAAGATCAGCGATTGCTTTTACACCTTTTCGAAATAAACTTGTCCAACTTCTGAAATCAACATTTGGCTAACAGAGAATAATCTAAATAAATTTTATTATGTTCTGTCCTTGTTCAATAGTTCATATATCTGTGGTAGAAGGTAAACGCGCAATTAAGTTTTAGTCATTCCCTTTGTTTTTATATCAGATCTCTGAATGCTAAATATGCACAATATTACCACCTCACATACAAGCATCTGTTCTGTGCATTAATATACAAAATGTGTTACGTTTATGATTAGAATCACCATAATTTCTCATTGAGAATTTTATTTAAGAATTTGGAAGTATTTACGCCTATTCAGAGTGTCTCATAAACTTTCTAATATTCCTGTTAGAATCATGTATATTTTTTTCTAACGCGATATATTTTTAAACCAAGGTCATTAGAATTTAACATTTAATCGATAAAAGGAAACATCAGCATGAAATTATTATGAATGAAAAATAAATTTATAATTTTTGGATAAGATCTTTGTAAAACAATTTTAAAAATTAGTACTCCCAGAAGCCTTCATTCTTCATCGCTAACAACTGGTCACCAACCTATAAGTATTGCTGTTAAAATGATGCTCATTCTGAGTTTAATTATACATCGGGGCACATTTCTGCAATTCAATTTAAAGCATGCAGTCAAAATTTTATTTCATTTTATAAATAACTCTGCGTTAACTATAAAAATACATATCTGCTCCTTCACACCCGTGCAGAACTTAACCACAACTACTGGATCCATACAGAATTGTGTACTTACCACAAATACTTTGCCAGTTCCGCTCTTCATAGTTAAATCCGAATAGTGGTGCGATCGCTCTGAGAGCCACTGATGTGTCAAGAGAAGCCACTGCACGTCCCCGCCTTTTATATGGGGTTAGACCAGACGGTTCGCGTGACCTCCACCCGTTCGTCTTTCCACTGCTGTTTCATTTTTTATTTCTTTGTGTGATGCTTGTTTTGTTTTGGTTTACCTTTCTCTCTGTAATCGTTCGCTTCATTTACGCATTTGATTTTAACTTTCAGAAAAAAATGACGGGAGGCTGTCTTTTTCAAGCAGCCGCTGATGTTAAAGGCGTAGGACAGCTTTACTGGCTTGACTCTTTTCCGATTTTCAAATTTTTTTGTAACCTCTGTTGTTACCCTTTATCTCTAAAATAAGGCATTAGTTATGTTTTTAACATATTTATTTACCGAGATATAGAGGATCGCGTCACCAATTCATGCGTATCTTCGTCCAGCTGAACCACAATTCCGATTTTCAATTTTTTTTTGTAACTTCTGTTGTTACCCTTTATCTCTAAAATAAGACATTAATTATGTATTTAACATATGTAGTTACAGAGATATAGAGGATAGCGCCACCAATTCATGCGTATATTTGCCCAACTTTGCGACTTAGTAGTAGCTGAGCTGCAATTCTGATTTTCAATTTTTTTGTAACTTCTGTTGTTACCCTTTATCTCTAAATTAAGACATTAGTTATTTTTAACTTATATAGTTACTGAGATATAGAGGATCTCCCACACAACTTTTTCTGTGGCGTTTTGGCGTGTGAATCAAATTCCTTCCTCAGACCCCAATGGGAGGAAAGTTGTCCTACGTTAAAATTGTTATCCCTTACTTCTTAATGTTCTGGTGCTTTTTGAAGAAGATTTTATCCTTAATTCACATGGGTCTCAGAGGTGCTGATGCAAGGTCACTTTAGATATTTTTTTAGAAATAGTATTCCATCTATGATTTCTTCAGGTTTTCAGAGACAAGATTTTAAAATGTAGATTTTTATTTTTTCTTGTTCAGGAAAAGTTATTCTTTTTAAATACCATTGTAGTATGGCAAAAATTTTACGATGATTTTTTCGATCCTCATCTTTTGATTAAATTTTATGTATTTCCTTACTTACTTTATACATTATTTTGATCTTTGATATCAATAAATGAATGATTAATTAATCACCTTAGTCTTCTGAATCTTCAGTCAGTTTCTACTTTTTAACCGTATTTTGGTGACGACATAGCCAAGGATGGGCATTTGCACCCGTAGATCCAAATGAACAAGCAACAACAAACCTCAATTCCTAAAATACGGTAATGAAAGAGATGTTGCCTGTAAGAGATAGATCCAAACGGCAAAATAATGTGAACAATTAGATATTAAAAACACATGGAAAAAGAATTCATTTTTTTCATATTAGGTGCTTCTTCAAATCTCAATTGGTTATGACAAGAAGATAGTTATATATCAATGTTTTGTATCTTTTGAAGACTATAAGAAACGACAAATCAAAATATACAGAATATTTCTGTCAATAAGATTCTTTAAAAGTCATTAAGTTTCAAATTTGATCGCAATTTTTACACCTCCTTTAATTGTTTAAAAAATCAAATGAACAACTGTGCACAATTTCTTTAAAACTGTCGAATTTTACTTTTTCAGTTACGTTAAATTCTTCAGTTAGGGCCTGAGTGCATGGACTGTCAGATTTTTTAAAAATATAATTTTTAGTTTGGTCAAAAATTTGATCTACATGACATTTGTGATTCAGGATATTTTTATATCTTCTTGAGACCCAAAGGTATAATTTTCGACCAATTTTCACAAAAATCGAGATTCAAACTCTTGCTATGAATATATAACATCATATATAACTAATTCATCAATTATATATTAATTATTAGAATTAATTGACTAACTCACTAAAGTAGTTATATATAATTAATAGATGCGGCACGGGACTATTGAAAGCATTGGACAGCGGGATTTAAGGGCCCTCAATGGAAAGCAACTCTTTTGCAAATAAAACGCGAGGACTCAAGAGGATAATGAATTTTTTTTGTAATTTTTTTTATATTTTCTTAGGTGAGAAACAACACTTTCAGAAATCATATCTATAGTTAGATTATAACATTTGGGATAGAAAAATCAGAAAAAATGTGTTTATCTTTCACATATTTTTATTGAAACGGGAAAAAAATTTCAGGATTTTCCTTTTTAGAAAACATCGCAAATATTCATGTCTGTCTTCATCTATAATTAATTAAAAAAACTTTCACAACTTCGACAAATATTCAGACTGCATCTAAGACGTTTATTATTTCACTGTATAATTTACCTACTTTTAAATTAAAATTTCATACTTGTTAATTTTACAATAACAAATTTCATGGCTGTGAATAATTTGACAGAACCATAAATTTTATATTTTACTCAAATTATGATTTAAGCATAATATAAATGAATATTATGAAAAAATTTACAATTTTATATAATAAAAAAGAAGTAGCATCTATTCATTTTTATTCGCACATTTTTTTTACTTTGATTGTTTTCAAAAAATATGGAATAATATCTAATTTATGTGCCTCACTGTTGTATAAATTAGAACTATAGCATTTGTTTTCTGTTATATCAGGAAGTCAATTTAACATACACGTTATTTTAATAGCTTGCGATTTATTTTAATAGTTTGTGATGTTAGTACTTTTTAATTTCAGTTGTAACAACGTAATTTTGCTCACAATTTATGTTCTGTTTGATTGCGTTTATAACTGGAATGTCATAAACTATATTATTATAATGTCCAGAAGAGTGAAATTTTTCCGGAGAACCAGGAGATTATAAGCCATATGGAACACAATCAAATCATAAATAGTGCTTTAATAACACGTTTTTGTATAACTATATTAGTGTATTGTCGAGACTATCGAAAACATTGGACAGCGGGATTTAAGTGCTCTGAATGGAAAGAAACTTTTTGGAAAATGAAACACATAAATGTTCATTAAAATGGGCGCGAGGACAAGAGGAAAATTTTTTCGAAGAAACAGAAGATTATAAAGCATAGAGAACTCAATAAAATCATAAATAGTACTTTAATAACACGTTTCTGTTTAACTATATTAGTGTATTGTCGAGACTATCCAATACGTTGGACAGTGAGATTTAAGGGTTCTGAACGGAAAGAAACTTTTTGGAAAATGAAACACGTTTATGTCCATTAAAATGGACATAAATTATGTCCATTAAATGGAGGACGAAAGGAAAATTTTTCCGAAGAAACAGAAGATTATAAAGCATAGAGAACTCAATAAAATCATAAATAGTACTTTAATAACTCATTTCTTAGTTATATTAGTGTATTTTCCTGAAGAGTAAATGGCTAATGGGGCTGTAGAGTCCTACCAGTGATCTTGAGTTAAGGGGTTTTGTTCTTGGACGATAATGCAAAAACCCACACAGCAAGGGACACAAAAGAACACATTTATCGTCCGGGATGGGAGAGATTGGATCACCCAGCCTACAGCCCCAATCTTGCACCATCAGACTTTCCCCTTTTTTCTGCATTGAAGTCAGCACTATTGGGATGTCACTTCCGAAGCAATGAAGAGGTGCGGCTGCTGTGAAGAACTTCCTTCGCTCACTGGGCACCGATTTTTACCAGGATGGTTTCTTGTTATTGATTTCATGGTACGAGAAATGTATCAACGTCGTTGGTAAATATGTGGAAAAATAGCCAAATATTTGTATTTTGTTACGCCAGTTTGTGTTTCGGTTTGTAATAAAGCTTCCTTGTGAAAAATCATAACGAAACTTACTTTCAGAACGTCCCTCGTTGAACATCATCACTACAGAACAGAACGCCGTCCCTTACCCCCGTACCCGTGACCAGACCGGTCACTGAACGGTTTGATGGGCAAGACACGGGAATTTTATTTAAGAAAAAGAAAAACAAAATAAACAAAAAGAAGGAAATATATACACTATGTACAGCACAGGCATTTTCACTTTTGCACTGTTAGTTCGTAATAGTCTTCTTTTCTTTAGATGTTGTTATACCTTTCTTTTATTTGAAGGGGGGAATGTCCGGTGATTGAGCTACTTAGTTCAGCTCGCTGGGATGTTGAAGGCTAGGGAGGCTGGAAAAGATCTCTGTTCTCGCTAATGAATTTGATAATCCCACGAATTTTCTGCCTGGAGACGAGGTTATTGGCGACCCTTTTCAGCCATTCTTGTTCGAAGTTTGGCGCTGGCTTCCTGATATGCCAAGACACTGTATAAATACACTCCGTGGCATAGTGAAGTGCCGTACCAATTCCACCACAACTGCAATAAACATCATCACTACAAAATTAAAAATAGATGTCACTGTAATAATTTATACTTCGCATGCTATCAGATCAAAGTCGAATTTTTACTTAATTCCAAAGCTTACTAAACATTTTCTAAACAGTTCTAAATTATTTTAAACCATTTTACACTGCGTATTAAATACCAATGAAAATATATGTTTCCTGTTTTCTAACATTCAGAATAGCTAATCCGATTATTACAGATTATGAGCTTCTCAAAATAAACATATCGAATTTGCAAAAGGTCACTGAAATTTTTATTGAAGCGATTGCTAAATTTTGAAATGAAACACCAGAATTCGCCACGGCCATTACACGCTGTTTCATTCAGCGGAAAACCCGGGTTGTATCGGTGGGAATGATTCCAGAAACCCTGAAAACCGCAGCGTCATGCTTCGCTGGAATAACAAGAGAGGAGCATCCGTCTTTTTCGTCTTCGAATTATTTTCGCATGACCTTACCCGCAAAATGGTCGAAACGGGGTCCTGAGAGTGATCTGAATGCATAAAACATGTATAAAATTGCATGTTCAGTAAACGCATGCTAAGGCTTTTGCCTTGACATCCTGACTAGCAACGTAGGGTTTATGTTTCAGAGATTCATTACAATATTTGATAAAAAATGGACACCTGAATTTTATTTAAATTCCTTAGATCTTACACAAATTCTTATATTTTTCACAAAGCGTCTTTGAATGTGTGTGAGACACATCGTCGTTAATAACTCTCATTTCCCATTGTAATTTGTGACTGTGTTACCGTGAAAGTCCGAAATCTGGAGAATGTCGACTTTCACCGGTGAACGTCAACATTCACATAGTAATGTCACCGGTGAATGTCAACATTCACATTTGGAGAATGTCGACTTTCACCGGTGAAAGTCGACATTCTCCAGTTTCGGTCTTTCACAGTAACAACTGCTCTATCAGCACTCAGGAATCCCATACAGCAGGGGTTCCAAACCTTTATTCCCTCGCGTACCCCTTGATTAATCAAAATATTTTCGCTTACACCCTTCTGTCAGATCCTCCCAAACACCATCACCAACATCCTTCTAGGTAAAGAAGTTTTTATCAGTGATATTAAAGGCTTAAGTCAGCTTAAGAGACAAATGACTCAAATTAATAACATTTGCTGAACCTTTTTCATTTTACATTTGTTTGTATTTTTGCAATAGTATTAGTTGAGAGCCAAAACAAATGAAACCAGTTTTGTAATAATGTCGCATTAGATTTTTAAAGAAAGTCAAAAATTACACTCGGTAATAATCAAGTATTCAAGTGGTATTGTTAATAAACAGCAAGTTTTAGCTTGGAGGATCAAAATTCTGTATCTTTTTCAATTCCTTGTGTGTCCTTGTTTCCGCCATTACCAACCTTGATTTCACGTACCCCCAGGGGTACACGTACCACAAGTTGGGAGCCTCTGCCATACGGGAATAATTTCTAGCCATCTCTAACCAAACTAATATGAATAAAAGTCTTGTTTTATTAAGTTTTGAAATTTCTGTGGCAGATCTAATCCAATAAAAACTCGCCAAACTCTTTCACTTGCACAATATGGCTTGTTTTGCTTTTAACTTTGTCATATAGAGCAAATCGAGTCTACATTTTGGAACTGTACCTCTTCTCATTGGCGTATTCTGTCAGATCCATGCAGATCTGCAACATTGGTGCTAGGAACATATATCAAATTTCAATTGTCTATCTCGTTTCGATTCTCTTTTGTCATGTTCACATACACACGCATATACAAAACAGGAAGGAACTCTACCGTTTAGTGGGTTTTCTGCAAGATTTAATACAGGTCTGAAATTTTCTTGTAGAAACCGCAGTTCAAATTTCTACTCTCTTGCTCGTTTGGTCATTTGTCTATCATTCAATCATCAATTAATTTGTCATCATTCAATTTCATTTGTCTATCTCGTTTCGGTTCTCTTTTGTCATGTTCACATACACATGGATATACAAAACAGAAAGGCTCTCTACCGTTTAGAGGGTTTGCTGCAAGATTTAATACAGGTCTGAAATTTTCTTGTAGAAACCGCAGTTCAAATTTCTACTCTCTTGTTCATTGGGTTCTTGAGTTATAATTTTCATATACAAACTGACGGAAATTCAAACAATCTTTTCTTTTTCCTACAATTTAAAATATATTAAAATTTTGGTTTGCAGATTACATACCAAATTTTATCCACCTAGCTTGTTTCGATTTTGAGTTATCGTGTTCAAAGGCAAATAGATATAATTCAAAAAATATATTTTTGAAACTCGTGGATGTGTGGAGATTCATCTTAATCTCGAAGTAAACTGTTTTGGCGCTTGTAATAATTAGTCTTTGCAAACTTTGTGTATAGGAAAGCAAAAGAGAGGATACATTTTAGAATAAAAATTAAACAAAGTTATGAACAGATTACAACTATCACCGCCTGTTGATTATCTCCTGACTATTAAAAATAAATTTTTGCGCTATGGAAACAATGTAAGCTTATAGCAAATTGCACATATTAATGATGTAGAATGAAAGTATTTTAATATTTGATAATAATGCGTTATTCTGGATTTTTTAAGTATAAAAATAATTAAGTAAGATAACTCATTAAAAGTTTTGATGTCATGTATGAAGATCTACAAGGTTGCTAAATTACAAAAGTCATTATTCATGAGTAGTACAATGCAGAGTGCATTATATTGTATCATAATGCATTATTTTGCGAATACAGTTTAAAATTTTCAACAATGTCAGTCCGTGATGTCTCTTAACACTTTATAAGGCCGAGGGAATATATGATAATTTTATGGGCCAAATTTTTCGATGGGAAAAAACCTGAATGTTCCAATTTCTTATCTCAAACCTCGAAGTCACTTGATTTGAATTAATTATTAATCACTCAAATTAATTAACAAAAAATAATGTCGATCAATAAGCTAAATGAATTTCTTTTCTTAAATTAATCTCAATACCAAAGTTATTTTATTGTACCACTACTAGAAAAAATGGCCATATGAAAGGTTAACCCTTTGCGGCGCAAGGCATTAAATTTTTTGAAATATGATGAAAAACACCATGAATGGGTTTAGTTTATTGTCTAGACATAGAATCTACAATTTTTTTTTTACAGAACTTACTTAATTCCGAAGGGGGTTGTCCCCCTTCGGGGTCACTCCCCTCATATGAGAGCCCCTTTAGATACAGCCACCTTGATACACTCATAAAATATTATTAAATCTTACAGAAAATCATAAATTAAAACTTCAAGAATATTGGAGGAAAATGTTCGAGTTAATTTGCTAAAATTGTAAACGTCCAGAACTGAAAAAATTTTTTATTTGTGAGTGAAGGAATTTTCCTAAACTTTATCTCTAATAATTCCTATTCCGAAACGAAATTTCATAAGGCTGATATATACATTATAAAAGGAGTACTATTAGCCTAATCCTAAACTTATTATTTCACATTTATAATTGAATTTAACGGTCGAGAAGCGAGTGGAATTAAGTGTGCCATCAGCTGGCACACTGCGCAGCAAAGGGTTAAAATGGATTAAAACAAAACTAATCTTCATTCGTTATATATCCGAAAAAAAACAAATATTATTTATTCCGAATAACAACAATGCCTTGTAATCCATGCCATATAATAGGATTTGCAGTATACTAATGGTATTTCAACTCAATCGTGCAGAGAAATACTTAGCTGATATATACAGATCCTTGTTGCTCATATTATTACAAAAACCTATCTTTTATAAATGAAAATAGAATGACAGTTTCTGTGCAGAAAATTTGTGATAGCTCCCTAATCGTGTTATAGATTGATAATTGAAAACAGGACGTAAATTTAATAAATTCGCAATAATGATTAAAGTTTTAATTTTTGTAGTTCTTTGTAAATTAAAACCGTTTAAGGTATCCGACTGGTTTAAAATCGTCGTTTTTGATGAAATTATCAGAACAATTTTTATGACTTAATTTTGTAGCCTGTTTAATCAGCTTTCTAAAACTGTCTCACTTTTTACTGTACGTGAATTATAAATGGAGTTACAGCTGTTTTATTACCGAACTGTAAGCAATATTTGATGTTGCATGAAAACTTTAAATGTGTTATCTGAGAAATGATATTTCTGAGAAAAACTATCAACCGTAACAATGATTTCTCAAAAAGTTATTCGAGTATTGATATGAAATTTTCTGAGATTATTATCTGTAAAATTCTTGATGTTTTCCTCTAAAGACTAAGGTCAATTTTAAAATCAAGTTTTATTTTTAAGCCCTTAAACATAGACAAAAAGCATTTTTTATGAAAACTTACCAGTTTAGTAACTATGTTCGGCTATCTCTCAAAACTATTTTGAAGTACAAGAAATATTTTAGAGCATAACACAGATAATTGTCATAAAAATGTACTGCTACAAGGATCTATGTTTATTTAGAATGTGATTTTGTCTATGGTTGTTAGCGTAAGGCAAATATTTTAGTCATTTTTCTTCAAATTTCTCAGTTTTTTTAAAAAAAATATTTTTTTGAAAGCCTAATTTTACAATATTTTCATAGTTTTAAAACATATGCAGTGGAAAAATAACATTGAAAAATATATATAAGTTATTTTTCAAAAAAATGTCTCCGAACACAGTCGAATACCTTAAACACATTTTCTTCTTTCTGAAGATGTGTAACGTTTGTCGCTTTTCAGTACCAAAATGAATCAAAAGTCAGATGTTCGTCTAATTTTATTGCTTTTATTTGTGGAACTTCCCGCACAGCCACTTCACGGTTTTGAACTCGAAATCACAATTGGAGGCAGCATAAATTGTGATGGTTCACAAACCTCTGTAAAAGAGGCATTGCTAGCTCTTTCAGAGTGCATCCACTAAATAATGAACGCAACTCACGAAATTCAGATGCATGTTCTAAAATATTGATATTTTTTACAATTTTTTTTCAAATTTCAAATTGTTACACTTTTATACTCAAAGTTAGATCAGTCTTATTACAGTACAGTAGAACCCGGAGAATCCGAACTTGTTCGGATTCAGGGGAACTCGGATTATCCAGGATTGATTTGGTTTGTTTCGCCATACATATGGTAGATAAACGGGAACATGGTGGCGAATTATCAAGGGAAATTCAGTAAAATTCTCTTGATATAGGAAATGCAATAAATAGAGTTTTACTACTACTAATTATTGATAATAATATTATGCAGTAGAACACCGGGAATCCGAACTAATTGATTCTGACCTTGTCAGGATTCCGGGTAATTCGGATTATCCGGGAAATTCGATGAAATACTCTTGATATACCAAATGCAGTAGAGTATTAACTCTGGGTGCTCTGCGAAGGCCTTCAGAAAGAGCACGCGGCGATTCGCACGGTACAGTGGCAAACAAGTTGAGGGTGAAAAGAAGATATCCGAGTTTTTTCTACGAATTAAGCCGCTGTATTCATTCTTAAAGACTAATTAGAATCCTTCTTTTAAGTTAGGAATAAACATTAGCTTTGTTTCTGATTCGTAACTGTTGTTTTTCCTACATTTTTTAGTAAAAACTTTTCAGAAAATTAAAAATAGAAGTTCGGATTCCTGATGTTAGGATTCCCGAAGTTCTACTGTATAAGTATTATTTCTCATTAGTGTCAGAACATATTATAGAAAAAATAATATTTCTTAAACCTAGTAATGTTGCCACAAATTACATAATTTAAAAACATAATAAATAATTCACGCATATTTACTTTCTACTTTCTGTGAAATGGGAAATAAAAAGTAAATTGTGAGAAACCTTCTGTTTGAAGACATTGATTTATTAGAACTACAAATCGAAATATAAGTAAATAAACACGAAAGAAAATAAGAGAAAAATCCATACCAGTAATTAAAATGATAACAAAGCAGTGCGAAAATTTTTCGATAAAGAAATAATGAGCTTTCGTTAAATTTTTGTATTAAAATTTTCTTCTATGAAATGCACAGAATTCTCTCTGATAGTAGAAACGTAAACGAATTTATGTTATCTCAGTTTTGTGTTATTTTAAATGAAAATACATTTAAATTCTAAAGATCAGATAAGAATAATTCAGTTCGCCGACTGCTTGAGATGTGTTATCATATACATCTCGAGATGCTTCTTGATCAAATTATCCCTACACAGGGTTGTTGTCTAAATATGATAAAAAAGAGTTATTTTGTAGTACAGTCGACGTCGTTATAACGACCCTCTGCGTCTCACAGCAAAAGGTCTTTATAACGAGTGGTCTCTATAGTGGATATAATTAAGAAATGTACACATGCACGCTCAGCAGTTCCGTAAAAATAGGCTATTTTTAAAGAGATTCCAACTAAATACTCAAATTATTTTTTGTCATTGGTATTAAAAATAAAATCTTATCAATTAAAAATATATTTCTAAAATAGATTTTAAAGTTGAAAATAAAGGAATTTTGGAAAAATAACGGGGAGAGTGTCCGTTGAATTCGGACGTTGTATTGGGATTAGACGACACTGGATGGTCGTTATACCTGAAGTAAAATAACATAGAGTGCATAGGGAAACACAGTTGGGAATTTTATCACTGGTCGTTATAATGGAATGATCTTTATAATGAGTGGTCGTTATAACGAGCGTCGATTGTATAACAAAACCTAAAAACGCGTCTGCTGCATGATAATTTCATTCAAAGATGTTACTTATAAAATTATTCACATATGTTTGAAGATTCAAGTTATTAAGAAACAGCTTTAAATCAATACAGTCATGAAATAAAAGATTACCATTTTTCGGGTTTCCGGTTCATGATTTTAAACTTATCTAAGAGTATTCCCGATAAAATTTGAGTTAGAACGATTATAAATTGCACCAAATTGAAGTCCCTAAATAGTCATAATAGTTTATCCACGATACAAAAAACAGTATATTGTGTGATAATTGGTAAAAGGCAGTTAAATTCATTTTGAGGCAATATACAGTACTTTCTAATCATTTGAAATATATTCTCTTCAAATTAATTCGTTACTGTGATTAGAAGTCGAAATACGCATTCCCAATTACCCCGTAGTCTAGGGGGTAATTGGGAACACTTCGGGTTAAAATAAGAACGCTACGAAAAGTGAGTTTAATTAATTAATTAATTTTGGAAAGAGGCATTATTCAATGAACCCTACAGAATATGTTTATGCACTCACGGGAAAAAAATCTTCTCCATCGCATATTATTCTTTTAAAGAGAACAAAAAAAAAATCTGCAAAATTTGTCCTCAATTACCCCAAATGACCCTACATGTCTTTTCAAATATGATTGGCTAATAAAAGAACTCAATACACGTTCTAAATATTTACTAAACGTTGAAACAGCTGATGTTTTATATATTTTGCCAACTGTCTACCGAGCAAGTAGCAAGGAAAGTAATTTGAATTGATTACATCAATTGACTTTTAAAAAGCTTTCGATAAAATTTAAACCCAAAAGAGGATGCATAAAAAATCAAGTTGTATTTGCATATATCAAGATCAATTGTGAAGAGAATATTAAAGAGGTTAAATAAGCACTGAATAACAAAACTATTGATATTAGACTGAATCATCTTAAGAGAAATTCAATTCTTTAACTCAAATATGGAAAATTATTTTTTGGTATCAGGTATTATTCTGTCGAATCATGTTCTAAATTTATCAGTAATAGAATACTGTGCTCATGTGAAAACGAATTCTGCAAAGGCATACATTTTTACTTTCTCGTGTACGAAGTATACAAAGAGAAAGTATTGTAATCGTCAAAAAATTCGAACTCGAGATTTTGACGAATCTCCACGTTTTAGACCTCCCCGAGTCCGAAAAACACAATTTTGGAATAATGTCTGTCTGTGAACACGATAACTCGAAAACTATTAGAGCTACGGAGATGAAATTTGGTATGTGGTCTTTACACATAATTTGTAGGTTTCTTTCAAATTTTGGACAAAATCTGTCCACAGGAAGTCTGTCTGTCTGTATGTCCGCAGTCATGTGAACACTATAACTCAAAAACTTGAATAGCTAGATGGATAAAATTTGGTATACAGTTTTATCGTCATGAATGTAGGTCCATATAAAATTTTGGGCCAAATCCGTCAAACAGGTGTTCAAATTTCATATTTGGTTCAAAATGCACATTGCGACTGTGTGTTGGAGAGCGTTTCGCTTATTTTACTCAAGTTAGTATGGTTGGCTTTTGACATTGGCGGTCTATGAAGGAAATTGTAGCGAGCCGCACACACGCGCTTCGGAAATTATGGCAACCCGAATCGAAACTTCGTTCTGACATTCTCCAGATGGAAGGTATGGTGAAACCTTGCGTGATATCTGTAGTAAGATTTCTTACTCAAAAACGTTAAATTAAGTTGTGGTATCTCAGCTCGCGTAAAAATTAAGAGCATACTAAATTATTTTTGCAAAACACTAAGTCTCAGGAATTCATGAATTTGATATGTTTCATTGTAAATCATCAATCATAATCTTTTTCTCAAAATAAATAGTCCTTGGGTTAATACCCCAAGAATATTTACCTGCTGGGTGTTTACCGCCCCCACATTACTGGTCGTATGCGAGAAAGTTTCGGGGAAGTTCATTCCCGCTGGTTAAACTAATTTTTTAAATGTATTATTACTTATTACTTCATTTTTCCTTTATAATTCATTTTGAAAGTTATTTTTTTTTCAAATTTTATCTCATGGAACATTCTGCTGTGAAATAATGTTTTAAACGATTCCCTACCTCGCGGGATAGGGAATAGTTATTTACATTTTGAGTAAAGTTTAAGAGTAATTAAGAGTAACATTTTGAGTGAGACTCGTCATCTGCTTACTTGGGCGAAGTTACGGTGGACGAGTCTGACTCGTCATTTGAATTTAAGAAGAATTATTGGCGCAAGTGGTCCTGCGAAATTATATTATCCGTGGGCGTCCTACAAGTAGCGATGCGCCACATCGTTTGCAAGCGAAAAATTGGGCACATTTTCCGGCAACAGAATTGAAGAAACACCCTACAAAACGGTGTCGCGTATGTTATAAACATAAAATAAGAAAAGAAACCACTTGGCAATGCAAACATTGCCAGGTACCTTTGCATTTACCGACATGTTTTGAAAAATACCACATGGTACAAAATTATTAGACTTTACGTTGGTTCTTGTTCTATATAAATATTTATATTTTGTTTCATTTATATATCTATTTATATTTTGTAACTAAAATACTGTTTCAAAAATATATTTATATCACCAATATAAGTATATTCCAAATAAAATGTATTACATTTACATATTAATCCATATAGCGACAAATTAAATCCGTCCCATGGGCATAAAAATCTTCAAATAATTCAATACTCAAAGGGTTAAATGACTATTGGAAACAAGAGGAAGACCGTGATTGCAAAGTAACTGCGCATGCTCAAGAAGTTGGAACTACAACAAAGGGACTTTCCAGTTCTCGAAGAGGGAAAATCTTTCTGAGGAGACAGCGGATAGGGAAAATTCTCTGAAGTAACCTTGATTTTATTCAGCTTTTCGGTGCAGCTGAAAGCGTCAAAAGTTAATTTTATTGATAGATTTGGATATTACAAGCAAAACTAAATAAATAAGTAATTTAATTCATGCACTGAATAAAGTGCAGTCCCGCAATCCCTTTACAAGAGCCGCCCCTGTTTGCAATACATATAATTATGTACTTCATTTATAGCCTCATCCACTCAAAATGGATGAATTGGTTAAACTCTGATTTTTGCAGCCAAATCATTCTTAACTAATCACCTGATATCAATCTTTATTTTCCAAATTAGCTGCATTATCACACATTAAATAATTCCCATTTGTCATCAGACATTATATTATTTTGTGATTTCTGTTGTCTTTATAGGTACAATTCATACTGGCATTGTCACTTTTTGAATCTTGAATGATAGCTGATTCTCAGATGCAGAAATTTTACCACTGTTTCAAATTTCAAGAAGCTGTGAAATTCTTCTATGATTGAGAATCCGGTATAGCCGGACATCCCGTTTTAATCGCCATCGGTCTTGGCGTAATTAAAAATAGAAAATCGAAAAACGAAGTTTGTAGTAGTCACCGTTAAATGAGCCATATTGTTTTTTGCTTTCTACTATTTGTGGGGAATCAAAAGTCAGGCGGAAATGTAACACTAAGATAGCCATATAGTTAGAGTTGCTAGAGGCTTCAAGCCGAAATAACAGCTGTTGTAGTCATTGCTATTGTTAATCATTCATTAATTTTTATGCATTTTTTCCTATTGTAAATATTTCACCTATGTCATTCTATACGAATGAATTATAATGGTGACTTGTAAGAAAATACATGTAATTTTATTGGGCGGGTTTGACATGTAGATGCAGTAGAATAGTGGTAAGGTCTCGGAATCGGTACCAGAGGGGGTCAAGACCCGATCCCACTGAATATCCACCGTGTATTGGGCCTGTTGCACGTTAAGTCATACGTAGTGACCAAACTTCCTCCCGATGGTGTGGTGTTCAGGTGTCGTCGTCGTGAACTAACAGCGGTTCAAAATTACGAGGACCGTCCCAAAATAGCCCTCGTGTTGCTTCAGAACGCGACGTTAATATAACAAAACCAAACTGGCTAGTAAATTAAAAATTACGAAGTATGATAACTTTATAACACAGTTTTGCTATCCTGCTGAACCAGAAACAGAATATTGTCGACAAGTGGTGGAACACATTTAGATTAAATTTTATGTCTAGGTTATGGACATTTGAAGGTTCTGGGCTGGTTCTAGGAATCATGTTTCCACAATTGGATCAAACCGCGGCACAACACAATTTTTTCGAGGTTTCCGACTGTTTTAGATTCAGACTACATGGGATTTCAATAGCGTTTCGTTACAGTCACTGGAAATCCTTTTTTATTATTTAGATGACCAACTTATGGAATATCACGTGCAGAAAGCTTCGAAGCATTTCCATAAGCCTAGACGTTCGGTTTTTTTGTACATCGAACTAAAGTGAGCAACCACCTGAAATTTCGCGGTTACACGCGACCAGGTCGTAATTGTGTCACTGTCACATGACATAAAAAATAATTCCTCCCAAAAAGCCGACACCTTACGCACTCGTAAAGAATCCGCAACCATTTTTATTTTGTTGCTCTATTTCGTGCTCGAAATCCAAGTGTTCGAATCGACCCGATACAAAAGGGAACCTAAAAAATGAGTCTCCTCTGCGTGATGCTGAAAATATTTTCCTTTTTGTCAAATCTATGCCCACAAAAATTGGCTATATATCAAAGTTGTCTTATGACCCGTAACTGAATAAAAATCAGGAAGCCTCACTTCCGCCTGAACCCACCGCAAAAGAGACGAGAAACAAAGAATTGTATACTGTTGGTTGCTTCCTATGCCTTTATGCTGTTATAAATGGATTTCATTACAACTATTTGGTGTTCATTGTGGGTGGAAAAATTCTTTCAGTGTTCGTTTACCCGTATCTAAAAGCTCGTTAAACTAGTTATCAGAAATGTAAAATAACCTTTTCTACTTTAATTGTCATTATATTTCTATTCACATATGAAACTTCATTATGATAGACAATACATATCAGATAATTTCCGTACTGTTATTTATATTTTCGAGTGCTAGAGATAGAATTAATCTGTAGCATCTGATAAGCCCGAGAGGAAAAAGTTGGATAGGACGAGGATGGCTTCTAAAATTCACCGAGAGACAGACTGGTGATATTTACTTCTTTATACTCTATCTTAGAACTGGATTTTTTTATACTAAAAGAGCGCATTTTTAAAAACTTAATTAAATTTCACTTGTTTCATATTTGTAAAGAGGGAGATTTATAATCGATTTCTGACTCATTTCCCGATTATCTTGAAATTTAAAATTTTGTGCACTTGTATATTTTCGTCAACAATACAAAGATAATTGAAGAAAAACAACAATAATTGAAAGAAAAAACAAAAATGTAAAAGATATTAAAATTTAACAAAATTAAAGACATACGATTGAAATAAGCCAAGGAAAAAAAGAACCCATCTGGGAAAACGTCATCAGAGGCCACTCTCCATTTTTGATTCTAATTTAAATAGGTTTTCTCTCTGTCGCGGAAAATGACTTTAAGTTCAAAATTATACTTTCCTCTATGGCCTGAACCTATCCCGGAAATTGGAAATAATGGGACAGATGGATTATTTTTTCTTTGGCTTATATCACTCGTATGTCCTTAATTTTGTTAAATTTGAATGTCTTTCACATTTTTGATTTTTCTTTCAATTATTTTAAATCTTTGCCTTCGCAATTTTTCCTGGATGCAGTAGCGCTTCCGCGCACCAATAAAATTGCTTCTATTATATGTCTCTTTTAGCTAATATTTTCTGTACTTACTCCAGATTCGCCAACAATACATTATTTTAATATTTTCACAACTTAAATTGACAGTTAATCATTAACTAAATTAGATTTTAATTTCTTTGCAATGATTCAACCTGGTAGTCAGTTTGATAAACAATATATCTCAAAAATAAAAAAAGATGAAACTAATTAAAATAAAAAATTTACTCTTTGGTACACTAAGAAAAATGTGGTTTTAAAAACAATTTTAATTTAATTTATTTCCAAAATTCTTTTGTTCCTTATATCCGTTGTTGTATTATTCAGGAGTGTAATCTCTTCGTTACTTTTTCACTTCTACTTTTCAAATGAATTTTTGCAATTTAAGTTATTAATATGAGAATAATTTGTATGCTACTAATGTGGATTTATATTTTTAAGGAAGTTATATTTTGTACTAGTCGTCTTTGACGACCAACTTGGGTGCCTGAAATATTAGTTTTGCTTAATATCAATTAAATTTGTGTAGTTCATGTTCTTAAGAGCTCCTTGAGAACGATATGTGAAACTTTAGTTGGTAATGAAAATTAAATCCGTTCTAATTTTGCAGCCTGTTCATTCATTAGGTAGATTCCTTATAGGAAGTCTACCTATTGCAATGGTTCTCATGACACGACTTTCGGAAAATTTCTGCAGATCTTCACCGATCATGACCCCTAGAACCCAAAACCACCCTTCGTTAAAAAGTTTATATATATATATATATATATAGGTATATATATATATATATATGTATAACGCTTTTTCCCATGTTATCTTGTGAACACGATAACTGGAGTAATTTTGAAGTACATTTAACCAGCTTGGGATATGTTGTAAAGATAGTGAAAATCTCGGTCGAGTTCGTAGATGGGCATTCCAGCTCAAAGGGGGTGGAAATGGTGGGGGGTGGAAATTTTCATTTTAACATAATTCCTTTACAATTGAAAATAGAAAGAAAATTCAAATTAGGCGAATTATTGCTTTATCAAAACGAACAATTTTTGCATTTAAACTTTTTCGATAGCTACAATTGCTTAGAAGTTATGAGCTGAAAAGTGATTTTCTCACCCCTCCCCTCCTCTCCCCCTAACTTAAAATACGTTTTAACCTATGCATGTTACCCCTCGTTGGAAAGCTCTCGTCATTTGC
>BGPR01011213.1:0-43667 GCA_013235015.1 Araneus ventricosus
GTGTTTTTTAAGCATACAAATTAATATATAAAATGGAATTTAATTTTAAATTCTTTTTATGCTTTTTTATGATATATATATATATATATATAGTTTCTTTCTAAACCAAATATTTACGAACTTCTTTTTAGGAAACTTACGGAAGGATCTTTAATGGATAATAATATCCTGGAAGGATCTAAGCTGACGCTGCTACCTACCGTAGAGACTGGAATCACGGTGAGAAACATTTAAATCGTCTCTTTAGTTAATTAATAAAACTAAACCAATGGAGATTCTATTCTCAGCCCTTACCTGCCTTTGTGAAACTTTCAGCTGCGAATATTTCTCTTAATGCGCATGACAAAATGGCATATACAAGGGGGAAAGGACGTTTTTCCACTATTCATGGAACTGTAGGAGGCTAATACGAGATAGGTATCTCTTTGGATGTGTGTATTTCACTGTTTAAAAAGTACGTTTTGTAGAACTTTTCATTTTCGAATTGACGAACACTCAACTCTTGCAATTTTCCCTGGTGAAGTTCATTTTTTCTTCACTTTCTGCTTGCTTTATGGTTCTCAGCAAGAAGAATTCGGTCACCAGATTTCTTCAACATCATTGTAAAAGTTGTTTCTCTGCGAGGGTACCTTCAATGCAGTGAAGTGCTACCGTGATTAGTAACGATTGGTTTTGGGTAGTTCATATGGAAATTCATACTGCTTTTCATACTGACATTTTAAAGAATGGATATTACAACACTGGAGATCAATTCATTGTAAAAATTATGTTTTTTTTTTCTTTCATATAATCACTGCACATATTTTGCAAATTTTATTAGACGTCTTACACTATGAGAAACCAGTAATATTACATTTGAATGTATGTATGTTTGAATGTATCTATTTGGCGTTTCAAAGATGACAGCATACATTGATTGCATATTCGGAAACCTCATTTCGAAATTGGAGTAACTGAGCTTATGGAACAACAACACATAATGAAGCGAAACTCATGGCCGATGAATATTTTTTCAAAATTTGCAACCATATTCATCAAATTGCAAAATTTATCTCCCTAAGGACCTTCTGTTCTAAGGTACAAGAGCTGATTCCACCGAAGATTTGTAGTATATATAGATATAATGCGTGTTAAATCTGATGTAAATCAAATCACCTTACAGAACAGAAGTTAGGAGAGTAGAGCCTGTTTAGGTGTCGTCCTCGTCATCTGACCAATGCTCGAAATTACGAAGTCCGACTCCTTGCTCGTTTAGCTTCAAAACGGGATTTTGACCTAACAAATCAAATTAAACCGAGTTTTATATTATCATCGTATCCTTATGGTTTCAATCCACTCTGTACTTATTCACGAGATAATAGTTCATTAAACTGTGATGTCGGTATGCCCGAAATCAGATTTCTTACTAACTTAGTTAGTACACAATGTGTTAATACACAGGATCAACAGACACCACACCGCTGACGACTTTCTACGCATTCCATTTTGACTTTTGGCGAAAGTGCGAAACATGGCTTGCGATTATACTGAAGGGACATGACAACATTTTCTAATAAATTGATTTGATTGTTGAAATTAACATGTGAGCTCTCGTGCATCTAACAGATGTGAATTTTAACCCGGTGACTTTTTATTTTTATAGAACCGGACTCCGGAACGGTGCGTGATGCAGGCTCTGGAAACTTTGGACGACTCTCAGGTTGAGAGTTTCCTGACCGGCCGCTCCCCTCTAAACCTGACTATGAGGCTGGGCGAGCACCTGATGTTCGTGCACTTGCAGCTGACTTCTGTGCCGCCAACATCTCCGTCTCCCCCATCCTCCCCGCAGCTGCTCAGCGAAGCCAGCCGTCATTTGACCCGCACGCTCACCCGCCTCTCCTCTGCCGCCCTCCAGCAGAAGATGAAAGAAACTTGCGACGTAAGTGTCCTGTATAACAGCATATGTAGCTATCGTTTCGAACTTTTTAAGCACGGGCAGGAGTGGCGATAGAGTTCGGCCGGGGCAGGGTCTCCCCGACAGGATGAGCAGCACGACTTGCTGTCGAGGGGAGGGGCTTAATGTTGAATCTCTCAAATTTTCTCCAGATCTTTATTTATCTAGTAGTTCAATAGCCTGTTGCGTGAACGGGGTACAAAAATTTGCCCCGACGGGGGGGCGGGGGGGGCACAGCATCTTCTACAGGGGGACTTGGACACCCCACTGGCGCCACCACTGAGTACGAGATCTTTTATTTTCGCAGTTTTGAGAAAGGTTTGTAGTTCAACCTTCAGATTACAACTAGACGAAATGTTATCCTCTTAAAATAGAGATTTTAGATGAGAAACAGAAGCTCTTTCCTCAGTTACCAGGTCATCAGGAAATAAAATTTGTCACTCCTTTCCACTGCCCACTAGTTTAAATATTCTCTTCTCTCGTTAGCAATTAATCTAGCCATTACGCTTGTTATGATACATTAGTAACGAAATATAATTGCGAATAAAACTATCTACAGGGTGATTAGAACTTTCCACCGATTATTTCTGAGAGAGTAGTAGAATGTAAGGGTTGTTTGTTAGACATCTATACCATCCCTTACGCAGAACGAGGAGCGGAGAGGATCTCCTTGTACATCTGTACCTTCGATGATTGGGTTCCATGTCAACCTACGGCATAGTAAGAGGTACTTGGTTAACGGATACCTTCGATTATAGTCGTAGCGCTCGATGATTGGTAAACTTGTTGCATTTGGAATGCCGAAATAAACCCATTATACAGGGATGTATACTCGATCATTATTTTTTATGCAAATATTCATATCAACTCTTACAGAATTTAAAGTGGCTTTGATTCCGCATTTTCAACATTCACTTTATAGCAATAATTTTAATGCCGTAAATGATTTTTATATTTTGATTAGTAAGAATTATTTTGATTAATGAAATCAATTATGATGATTCATCTAAAAAAAATAATAAAATGTCTTTTTTCATCTTTCAGGGCCGCTGCTGCATGTCTCGTCAGAAAGGTGGAGCTGTCATCGAAAGTCTGTTTCGAAAGGGCAAAGGCGTATTTTCGGGGACTTTCTCAGGCACCCTCATGCAGGATGACTCCCGTCCCCATCTTTGCACCCTTGTTCGAATCCTTAGCGACCTAATGGACGCGCCTTCCCACACGCACGGACCTTGCACCCATCGTCCCGCTCCTAACACCGCAGGTGAGCCTTTATCCATGTTAGGATGTTTAGTAAGTTGATGCGGAAACATCAAATGCAAAACAATAATTTTGAAAAACCTTATGGGCCATATATACATTATAATGGCCCATCACGGACACTTGGGGATTTACACATCGAATTTCTCCGGAAAGGCTGGACAAACTGCCCTTGAACTTGTATCGTATAAGGAATATGCTTGAACTCACAGTTTACAATGAGATTCGGTCACAAGGGCATTTAGGGGACCTATCACAATGTGATGAAGAAGAAAATGATTCCAGCTCACCCCGTTTCATAGAAAACCGATAATGATTTATAACTTTTATCAATGATTTTTTGTTTGCTGCGTGCAATAAGATGACTTTGGGACTTTACTTAGTTGCCTATAGGTTATAGTGCTGGCCATTTTGACGAATTTGATTCCGGTCAAAGTCAGTGGGTTCTTTATGTGAATAGAATCATCAATATCCATATCGGATGATTGTACCGCATGTTCATGGTCCCTTGAGTACTCTGTACCTGTTTGGTACTCTCCGTTTGATAGCGCAATTCTTGCTTTTTTAAGCATATCATTCTTCAACGTCATGGTAACCACAGCTTCAAAGAGGGAGAGAGGGCAACTGCTGCATAATTGTCGCATTCCAGGGAAAAAAACAACATTGTCTTGCGAATGGCTTAACTTCAAAAAACAAGCTAGTAGTTCCTCTTGGTAAAAATTCGTAACGCTTAAAATTGTTACTTTGTCTGCATCTGTGTATCTATTCAATAAGTATTAATAGTTTTAAACAATTTTTAAAGTACAGGAACTTTTTTTTCTAGGACCGGAACCCCAAGCAGCGGTAGAGGAAGACCAAGTCCTGCGAGAGAAGGTGCGTCACATCAGGGCCCTCCTGAAAGAGAAACGCGAAGCCCGCAGAGACAAGCCCTACCACAAGCACAAAGACTACAGCTCTGAAACGGCTGTCGCCTGAATCTCTCCGCTCATGACAACCGCAGTCGATCACCGTGATGGCACAGAGCATCTTGAAATGGTTATTTCGTTTCTGGAGCACGGCTAAGAGCATCTGCTCAATAGTTTTCTGGCGAGAGGGATGTATATAGGATTACACGACTGGAACTCTTTCTGTTATCCGTTTCCCTCTGTCCGGCTCAAACCTCTTATTATATAGCGCTCTCTTTTGTCACCCATTCATTTGATTGAGCAGGAACTTACACATATTCCGTGTCAGTCATTCGTTCTGTGAATGCGACGGATCCGGTAGTGGGCCCTTGGAATGAAACAGTCGATCCATTTGGAACGCTGTCTTCTTTCCATAACTCCTCTCCTTGCAATAAATCAGTTCTGTTGTGCACTCAGGCACACACATCATTTATTTCAATTTAACTGTTCTGTCCAATGAAAGTAGATCTGAACAGAATAATAATAATCATGCCATCGTTTTGTTTATCACATTTTATTTTTCATTTTATGTAATGGTACTTCATCAGTGTTTAAAGATTTTCTTCTTTTGGAGAAAATTGCATTCATGTGGTAGGCAAATATAATAATGGTAGAGATTTGTCGTGTATATGTATGCTTTTTCCTTCGCTTGTGCATGAATTCGTGAATTAGTCGTCTTAGACGAATTCTAAATAAAACTTGTTTAGTAAAAATAATAGAATAAATGCATGCAATATTGCAACACTCGAAGCTAACCAGTTATCATGACAGGAAGAAAAAGTGCTCATTGAGTTTGCCAACCTGAAAATCCAAAATCTGATAAGTTTTAATACACAGGATTTCGTATCATTTATTTCATTATTTAGACTGCTTCTTTAAGAAGGTATGGAGAGTATTAAACACATTTATAAAAATCTATGTTGTTAGTAACAAGAATAGAAATCACAATATTACTCTTTTAATTAAAAAAATCCTACATTAAAGAATTAAACTACCAATTTATCAATCTACGTCTGGGAGAAACGAATTTTCCCATTGACGATCTCAATCTTATTACATATCATTTTCTTTGAGAATATGCAATATCCATTTAATATCTATGCAAATTGTATTGAATTTATCATTCTAAACTTAAAGTATGGGCAAAATCGTAATTCAAAGGCTAGTCACTTTACTGAAGTGTTTACTAATTCAAGGCCCAAGAACAAAGGTTTTAAATGACGTTTTAAGTAAATCAAGTTCAAGAAAAGTCACTATTTGTACATAGCAGTCATTTCCATACAGCAGTATTACATTTTTTTTTTCTGTTCAGTATTTATATTACTCTTATAGTATTAGTGATTCTTTTGTATAGAGAAGAATTATATAGATAGAATTATGTGTGAAAGCCAGTGTGAGCAATTTTGTAATGAACATTTTTTTATGTTACTCACTAGATTTTTTGCATCTTGTCATTGAATCCTAAGGATTCTGCCTGCTCTTATTATTAGAATATCAATATTATCATGATAAGAATCATATTTCTGTTTGTGTCTGTAACTACCATCATAAGAGTATGACTACATCAGAGAGTTAAAGATGGGATGAGGTTGATTTTTATGCATTAAAAGTTACTTTCATTGGAATAAACTTGAAAAAAAGTGAATTTTAATCGATAAAAATTTGCTTAATTTTAAATTATTGCAATACAGTTCCATATTACCCAGTTGTTAGCTACATAAGACTATTTTGATTTCTTTATAAGAATTTACTACAGTCTAGATCAGAGGTTCCCAACCTGTGGTACGCGTACCTACATGAAATCAAAGTCGTTAATGGCGGAAACAAGAAAACATAAGGGATTAAGAGGGTTAGAGAATTTTTTTTCTGCAAGAGAATACTTGCTATTTAATAACTATATCACTTGAATAGTTGATTAATACAAAGTGTAATTTTTAACTATCCTTATAAGTTAAAGCGAAATAATTACAATACTGGTTTCATTTTCTTTGGCATTGAAACTAATATAATTGTAAAAATGGAATAAAATGTAAAATCAAAAATAAGTTCAGCAAATCTTATTAATTTGAATCATTTCACTTTCAAGCTCATTTAAGCTAACCCTAACATTATTGATAAAAACTTCCTTGAATAAACGGATGGTTGGGGGGTGGGGAGTTGGATATGATAGTAAGGGATATGCGAGAACAAAAAGAATAATCAAAGGGTATGCAAGGGAGAAAAGGTTGGAAACCTCTGGTCTAGATCAAGGAATATGACCATCTGTTTTTTTTTTCCCAAATAGGAAAACATCACATTAAAAAATCTAGAAAAGTTTTAACAGTAGTGCTATTTAGATAAACTATTTAAACATTATAAAACATATTTATTATCTCCAATCAATTCATTTATTTTCTTCTTATCCATAATTTCTGTAGTCTTATGAATTAGCAGAGAAAAAAATATGGAACTTTTTTTGCATGTTTTTAAAATCCAGTCCAAATATTTAGTTGAATTCCATACAGGTACATGTTCATGAAAGATGGACACAAGATTAAATATCTGTTTACTTTTGTCTTGCCTTTAAATAAGCAGAAGTTTGCATAGCAGACTAGCACTGATGTCGTTGTAGCTTTAAGACCTAGTAACACCTCATTAAACATTGACTTAGAACTTGGCAAGAAAAAGCCATGCAAGTGCATCATAACCAAAGTAGTTATTCGTTTCATATCAGTATTGTTATAAATTGTATACTGTCAAATTTATTTGTGTTCAGCAAGTTTATGTTTGTTAATCGAGATTAAAGCCATTTTTTAAAAAATAAAATGTTGAAGAAATGAAATGTGTGTATTTATTTGTAACTCTGAAGAAAAAAGTAGATATTCATGAATTATCAAATGCAGAGACATTTAAACCCTTAATTTCCCAATGGTACTTAAGAGTACCACTTTAATAACGCTTACATTTTCGTAATTTTACCGTTTTTCCCGACAGTATTCACAAGGACACGGACAATATATTTTCGACAGCAAGCAGTTGAAGGCAGGAATTAAATTTTTAAAATTATTAATTAAATTAATTTAGCTATTTTAATTAATTAAAAAAGTTTTACCCACTTTCCTGGGGTTATTTTGTACCAAAACTCATCTAATGATGCCAAAATAAAATTGAAAAGTTGCTGGTAAGTTAATTTGGTAAATAAAGGGTGAAAGCAGGAAGTCTCCCTACTTACTGATAATCAGAAATTAATAAATAAGACAAAACCTGATTTTTGGAAAACAGTGGCTCTAAAACAAGGCAATTTCAATTCCATGCATGTCAGAAACATAACTGATCCATTAAACTGAACTAATTGAAATAAACATCACAAATAATACTGAAGACACCTATATAATTTATGACACATAACAGCCTGTTAGAGTGTGCCTTATATTTTTTATGTAACAAGAAACAGAAGAAAATAACTACACCCCTCTGGTCTGATATAAATTCACTTGCTAACGTGAATATAATTTTGACCCAATTTTTTAAAACTTTTTCTGATGTAAATTTATTTCATTACAATCTGTATTTTGTTTAAAACAGTTTTGCTTTTCTCTATTTGTTTTGAATAATATAAGCATGAATTTGTTAAGACAAAAAATGCAATTTTAACCTGCCTAGTTGTATCTTCCAATTTTTTGGACAGTTTACGTCAAATATTGTACCACAAAACCCAACTTCAAAACACTGAAATGAATAATTCAGGATTAACCCTTTGAGGATGACTGTCACATGGGTATGGCAGCTACTCGTAGTATTAAGCTTGTGACCATCGTCTAAAGGTTAACTTAAAGGATCTGCGATACAGCCGAGGAGGGAAGGAAAGAAATAGAAAAGACAATTAAAAACAGTTAATCTAAATTAATATCTGTATATAGACAAGTCCTCAGGTTAACATTTCCCAAATATTTAATTCTACTTGATTCATTTTTAATTTTGATTATGCAATTATCACCCATAAAATAATTAAATCCAATATTCACTGTAGTTAACTGAAGTGTAATAAAAGTGAAGGTGTAATGAAAATATAAAATGAAATATTTAGTAGGAGCAATTAAATAATATTACAAGCTACTTTTAAGAAGGAGAAAGAAGAAGAAAAAACAACTACTTTAGTTTGCTTAATTTATGTAAACATAAAATATTCTTATGAACTGCAAACAGTCAATATTTTCCAAGTATTTTATCCAACTCGGACACATTTTCAATTTTGAAAAAATAAGTATCTGTCAAAAGAATTTATTTAATTTTTTATCTAACTTTAAAACATTGGAAACATTATTTAGACTTAAGTGTAGAAAAATGATCTTTTTCCTCCATCACTTTGAACAGCAGTACTTGACTATACAGCATCATGAACTGTTGTTGTTCTGAGTTAAGAGGGAAAAACAATTCAAAGAAATCGACATATATAAAATTTTAACAAGTTTTTATTTAGAAAAACTTTAAAAAAGTACAAATATGTGTTTTATTAAAAAACAACATGTATATATTTCAAATTGTCAACTAAAATGGAAGTAATCTATTCCTTCCACTAAGTGGAGTGATGATAAATTCTGTTCAAAGACTCCTGCAGTCATGTCCTAAAATAAAGATAATGAAATTTTTTTAAAGTGCTTTCATTTGTACAGTTTTTTAAAATTATAAAATATCTCTCTATATAAAATACTAAGGTAAATGGCACAGAAAAGAGGTTAATTTCTCTTTTACCCATGGCAATGATCGGTTTGTTTACAAAACAAAACCGGTACCCTCCGCTATGTTAGGCATATATAGTCATAGCCTGGTACTATATTCGTTCTGGTGTAAAAGAACTTTTTCTCGAGAAAAAAAAAAGATTTTAATATGAAGAATTCACAACATTTCTTACAATATAATGAAATTTTGGATGAAATTATTCAAACGAGATGAGTTAGAAATGAAGCAAATGGGCTTAGGTGAGCCAAAGAATGTTAAGATCAATGTCAAAATAGTTTAAGTTGGTGAAGATTAAATCGTTTCAGTTCGCAAATTCATCATGTGAACCTACTGTGAACATTGTACATTGGCTACCTTTCTGCTTTGCGCACACCACTTGGCGCCCTTTTTGTCTTGACGAATTCTCTTGGAGAACTAAATTGCCAGTTTGGCTCTAGAAGCATCAGGAAAATCATGGTATGCATATAATCGAGCGCAGATCCTCTGCACAGGATCAACTATTTAAAAAATATTACTCGAAATCTACTGAAATAGTGCATTCTAGTAAAGTATTATATACAAGACATTAATCTTGACATTTATCTATGAGCAATTAAAAGTTATCATGTCACATTTTAAGGTAATTTTTTTGTTTTCCATGCATTTAACTTCAGCATTCAAAATAACATATTCAACTGCATAGTAAATTTAAATTCTAAAACTGTCAGAATAAAATTTATTAAATGCGTAAAAGCCGAAGAAGTATGCAATTTTTGAAATTTTAAATATTTGCTCAATACTAATGACATATTTAATCAAATTAATGTACAAATAGTTATAAATACAAACTAACAATCAAATATAACAGAAAGACCAAGGAAACAAGAATGGGCTCTGACTGCAGGGATAGTTTATACATACGAAGCAAGGCAGATTTCAGTAAAATAGGTCTATTGTTATTGGGAGGAAAAGAATTGTCAATGAAGTTAATTTTAAGTTGACAAAGTAGTGTAATAATTATTTGCTTATGATCTTGATTGTAAGATAGAACACTGACTGTCACATAAAGCATGTGTGTAAAATTGAATACATTTTTATTTGAAACTAAGCAATTTATAGTCATTAGCTATATCTAAAATTCTCATTGACAATGCATTGATTTTAGTTCATTTCCATTTTGTCATTTGGCTAAATTAATATAACAAACCTATAGAATTACTGAAAAATATTAACAAGTTGATATAAATTATTTTTCATATTTAAAAAAATCAGATTGTAAATGTAGAAACTAAGTCATAAAATTAGACACACATAAAAAAAAAATTAACCAGTTTAAGAAATATCATGAAAAATGGAAATAAAGGATGAAGGAAGATGTAAACGATTCCAAAAGACAAATACTTAATCAACAAATTAAATAGTTTTTTGAACATTGAAATTCTCTCTGAATATGAATTATTTCATGGAAAGGTTTAGTCAATGGAAACTTCTGAAATGCACTAATAGCAAAAATATAATATATTCATAATGAAACAAGCTTACTGAATGTTTCTGGAAAAAAATACTTACTATTTTTACACATATGATAAAGGGAGGAGAAGCTTTACTGAAATGCACTATGGGAATTCGTGGCTTAGGCAAGTCCTGTAAGAAAGAAATATTCCAAAAGGAATTTATTTAATTAAGTAGAATTTTACTTAAAACTAATTAAAATAAAATGAAGTTAAAAAAGAAAGAAGTAAATGATGTTATGATTCTTTGTAAAGCAAAATTTGATAAAAAAAAATTTAATCTCAAATCAATTTTTAAAATATAAATCGATTTTTAATTAAAAAAGTACCTTGCTTTCTTCATAAATATATACTCCTTTAGCTATCTTTTTACGATCAACATCACAAAATGCTTGAACCTTTAAAAAAATACATAAATTTTAAGCAATTGTAAATATGTATGATATAACAACCACAATTTTAATCAGTAACCATTCAATAAACTCCAAAGAGCTGTAGTAATTCTGTTTAATTTGTCATGAATAATTTTATTTAAAAAGAAAATAAATTTTATAGAATATTAAAATAATATTAATAACTGCAGAAAAGTTGAAAGAATATTTCTGCTTACTTCATTCAAAATATCACCTTCAAATTAAAATTTTATTTATTCAAAGCACAATTTAAAACCAAAATTTACTTGAACTGATTTTAATTTCATTTAACATACATAAAAAATATATTTCTATCAGAATTAAAATTTTCTAATTTTTATTTTTTCACATTAACTTTCTTTAAAACTTCTACACTCCTCGCATACAAGCATGTAACAAAAAAGTAACATTTTTTCCATATTGTAGCTGTTTATTTTTTAAAAATCAAAATGGAATCACAACATTTCTCAAACATACAGTAAAGTTATGGAAGTAAACTCACTTTCTGTCTATTTTGCTCATTGAGAGACCTGTAGAACTTTCTCCCTTGTTTTCCAGCATTCCAGATAGTGAAAGTGGTCCATTTCTTTAAGACTCTCTCCTCTAATTCACTCAATCGAACTTGCCAGATTGTATCTCTAAAAAACAAAATGTCACTTTATTTTCTTAAATCATCAAAGAACATTATCTGAATGTGATCAACATTTTAAGTACTTACTCATAAACATTAAAGTGTTCATCTCACAAGAGTTTATTGTTTGAATTACATAGAACATTATATAGAACACATTTTATATTTTTCTTTGAATTACATAGACAAATTCAAATCATAGATGATGCCATTATCTTAAAAAATAAGTTGTAATACGTAAAATAAGTAAATAATTACCATATTTGCTAATTTCAATTCACATATCTTTTTATTCTGCATATGCATGTGACGAACCCTTTTTGTTTAATGTTGGGATTGGGTTGATTTGATTTTAAATGCAGTAAACAAACTACATGTCAGCAGTCAAAATAATTCTTAATGAGCTTCTGATTTACTTAATCCTGCAATTTCTCCCATTGGTTCTTAATAGATTTGTTAACATATATATTCAAAACTACTTAACTGATCTGTTAGTTTTTTAACTGATATATCCCAAATGAAAAAATGAGAGAATATACAAACGACATCAACAGTTTCAAAATGACTTAAATGATTTTATATCATTCTGAAGCTTTGAAACAGGAACTTGTAGAGGATGCATTAATACTAAAGGATTTTTTGAAGTCTGGATTCATACTAAAACAAAATTTGGAAGCATTTTCATACAAACAGCATGTTTATATTAGCTTTCCTATAAAATATAACTTTCAGAAATGTGAAAAATTTGAATTTTTTTTATGAAAGAAATCTAACTCACTCTGATATAGAAAATGTAGTTGCTGATGGATGATATCTGTACATTAACAGATCATCATCAACCCTTGATAGTTTCCCACCAAGTCTTAAGTGCTGGTAAAAAAACAAAAGATCCTCAGGTGTACCCTGAAAAGAAAAAAAGTGAAACCAAAGGAAAAGAAAGAAGAAGAGAAGAGACTTTCTTATTTCCTCTTTATTTTTATTAACCAGAAGGCTTCTTTTATTTAACTTATCTTCCAAATCTTTTATCTTTCAAATTATTACTACTTGATTGTAGCATTTGGTTTCACAATATAGAAAAAATAACATTCAAATACTTTTAGGTCCTTATTCACCAACTCTTTAACACTCGGATTAAGCCTCGAATCAGTGTTAATCCCTTGATCATATGAAAATTCGTATTCTCCAATGAAAATCCCGAGATCACCGGCTATTTTAACACCCTGTTTTTGATCCTCAGAAATCGGAGGATTAACATTGACAATTTGCGGATTCTCGTTTTACGTATGCGTACTTCTCTTCTGCCTTCTATCAAAACAAACATGGCAGATGATGGATTATTATATTTAGATGATATTGAAAGTTTAGAAATAATCGAAAGAAGGAAAAGATCTGTGCATCCATATAGAGCAAATTATTTTGACTGTATGAACAATGTAGCCTTTCGATCGCGTTATTGTTTAAATAAAGATAGAGGCGAATCCAGTCTAAAAAATCCGAAATTTCCTATTGGATTGATTTTTGTTGCCCTTTTCAGATTTTTATAGTATGTAATCAATTGTTTCGCATTTATTTTTGGAACTCCAGGAAAAACTGTTGAACATGGCAGTTAATTCCGTCCAGGCGCTTTCCTTGTCTTTATTAGTTGTTGCATCTGTTTTTTATTTTCAATTACCGATTTCAATTTATCTAAGAAGAGGAGAAAAGCCTCGGCTTCCATTTCTGTAAAATTCTTCCTTTTATGATCCATAATTATTGCAACAACAAGAATGAAATGACAGAATAAAATTACGGTATTAATTGATCAAAACACACAAGATTAATGTTTAAATTATGTCTGTCATCCATTGAAGCGGAACGAAAAATCTCGGTGAGGTTCGTTCATTGACCAATCAAAACGTAGCTTACATTTTTCTTCCAGTTAAGCCATGGATAATTTAATCTGTTGATGGAGAATACCGAAGGACTATGATCCAGTGTTAGAATTGATTCTCGGATTTGCTGATTCGCGATTTAATCCTGGATCAATCAAGTTTGGTGAATACAGCACTTAATAACTAGAATTCAATTTATATATACAGTAAACTCTCAATTATCCAGCATTCAAGTATCCGGAAAGCCCAACTAACCGGAAAAATTAGAAAATGAATTTTTCTAAAAGTTTTACATCTGTGTGTCAAAATTTCGTACGCGCGCGCCCCGTTCCATTCACGTGGACAATTTATTCCTGGAATGCAACGTTCGCTCTGCACGGAGGGACATAGAAGGAAAAAAAGCAATATAAAGTAGTGTGGTGTTCACAGACTTGCTTTATGGGGGGGTTCAAAAGCAAAAGTGAGAACACACACACACAAAAAAAAAAAAATCCTCACCTTTCGCCGAAAAACAAGACCTAAAAACGAAATCGACAAACATAAAAAAAAGGGTAAAGGGACAGAATCGGTGAAAAAAAAAAAAATCGTAAGCGTAATATTAAGTGCAGGAGAATTGGAGGCGCGCGTATTGCGCAATAACCCTTGCGATCTTCTAAAAGATAATCAGTTTTGATATTCAATCTGGGATTTGTTATGATCACTTAAAAGAGTTTTATTATGCTTTCTGAGTAGAATATTTTTCAGTTTCATCGGCTATTTTTATATGTTTAATTTTTTACTATCTATATATTTACGGTAAAAATTCAGCTACAGATCATATGTATATATTTTAAATCATCAATGTTAAATTAAAATCTTCATGATATGTTTTGTAAATACAATGTTATGGAAGATACAGAAGTATTCTTAAAAATTATATTTAATGCACATTTCAAAATGACAGAAACAAATTATTTGACCGAAAAAATCTTTAAAAAAAAAAAGGCTACAATCTACCCCTCCCCTCCCCATTTTTCCCGTCACACTCAACTATCCGGACTTTTCAGGTATCCGGAAATTGGAGTTTCCCAAGCATTACGGTTAGTTAAGCTTTTACTGTATATACAAATATTTACAAGCATTTAATATAATTAACTTAATTCTGCAGTTTCTGATTTCTAGCACTTAAGAAGTTTTTTAAAAGCAACTGCATCCACTGATGTCCAATATCACAATCACATCTTCTGCTTTCAGACATCACCACATTGCTACAGCAGCACATGAGCTCTTGTGACTTGTATTATGGCTGCTTGGCATTTACATAAGGCAGCATTTTTTATTTTAAAGTTTAGTTTATTCAATAGACACTGAGAGAGAATAAAGAGACACTCAGTAGGTATTTAGTGTATCAAAAATATTTTTGTTTTTTTAATGTTTGCAAACCAAAGCTGGAATTTGGCACTCTCTCACCACTATTGCTGCATTTAAAAATGTTACATAAAAGGTTATATGCCCTTCTATAATATATACCAGGGATGGGCAAACTTTTTTAGTCGCGGGCAAAAAATCGAAAAAAAAAAGTTTGGCGGGCCAAGATAAATTTTTCTAAAATTTTAAAAACAATATACAAGTATTGCAATTTAAATATGTTAATAAGATGAATGAAATTTGCGATTTCATTTTTAAAAGCTCCTTATATTGAGGTTCGAAGTGAGATTCTAAGGAACGAGGCTAAATGCTCATCTGTCAGTCTACTTCTGAAATAATTCTTTCTAAGGTTCATTGTTGAAAACGCTTGTTCACATATATAAGATGAAGCAAACATAGCACTGATTTTCTGGGCATGAGATATTAAATTTGGGAAACTTACTTTCGATAATGATTTGTAAAACTCTAACTTTGGCATATTTAGAAACGACTGCTTGAGATGATTGTTAGACTGCAACTCAATTAATTCAAGCTGCAAATCTGACCTCACTGCTTCACAATTTACGTTGAAAGGCACGGTAAAAATATCCAATTCTGTTTGAATGGTAGTGAAATCTTGAAATCTGCATTCAAACTCAAAATGCAGTTTTTTCAAGCCATCTTGATAATTCTTAAGCTTCTCTTCATTTACTAAGGTATTGAATTTAACCTCGAGAAATGAGACAAGTCGTTCTTAGATAGCTGCCCAGCAAACAGATTAAATTTTAGTTTAAAAGCTTTGAGATGGGCCCAGATATTGTCGATAAATTGATTTTTCCCTTGCATCTTGACATTCATGTTGTTCATATGACAAAGAAGATCTGTGAAAAATGCAGAGTCCGAAAGCCATTCTGTATCTTCTAACATTTCGCACTCCACAGAACACTGTTTCTCATGGAAGAACAACACAATGTCGTCTTTCAGCTGCCAAACTCGCTCGAAAACACATCCTGAACTAAGCCACCTTACTTTTGTGTAATACAAGTACATCAGAGTATTCAGATTGCACGGACAGAAGAAAATCTCGAAACTGCCTGTGAGTAAGCCTACGAGATCGAATAGTATTTACAAGCTTCACGACTGCATCAAGCACGGGTTTCATATTCAATGCAGATTTACACAGAGCATCTTGATGTATAACACAATGTAGAAAAACAACATTGTTCCCGGGATAGTTTTGATTAAAGAGTTCAAGAAATCCAGATTTTTTTCCTGTCATATTTGGTGCTCCATCGGTCATAATATTACATATATTTGTTATATAGGCACTTTCAAAGTTAAAAGCCCTTCCTGAAATTCACGAAAAATATCACATCCCTTTGTAGTTCCCTTTAAAGAACGCATGCACGCCAGTTCCTCGGTAATTTCAAAGTTCTCATCAACCCCTCTTATAAATAATACTAATTGAGCAGTATCATTTATATCAGTGATTTCATCCATAGCTATGGAGCAAAATTTAAACTGGCCAATCTTTGACTCTAATTGTGATGTCAAATTTTTATCGATGGCTTCGATTCTAGAAGTCACCGTTTTTCGAGATAAGCTTACAGTCTGAAATTTTTTTTTTTTTGTCTGGACATAAAGCATTGCGATGTATCGTTGTGATGTGGTTGAATGCGAAGAGCAGAATGATTTTCAACAGAAATGAAACCGGAAATACCATCAATAAATCAAATAAAAGAGAACATTACAACCAGAGGGCACGAGCGAAAGGCAGACGCACTGGCGCTAACACTGTCTGTGCTTGCTATTTCCGTCGATTTATGTTTTGTAGAACAAAAATAGAGAAAGTAAAAAGATCATTAGTCCTTTGAAAAAAAGGAAGAAAAAAAATAATATTTAAACAAAGTAGAAAAGGAGATGGATATATAATATATAAATCATATTTTCTTTTAATTTCCGTCAGACCAGCAAATTAAAATTCTATCCGCGGGCCGGATAAAACCTTCCAGCGGGCCGTAGTTTGCCCATGTCTGAGATATACTCATCCAGGCTCCTTTCTTTCAAGATCCAATAATGGGCAATACAAATAGAGATTTTATCCATTTTGAGGTATCATTTCATATATATCATTCATAAAGCCACTGAAGCTCTCACAGAATTCATATAGTTGAAGTGCACAAGATCAGCGATCAGACAACTCAAAACTGTTCCAAATCCATCAAGGAAGGAGACCTAACAGTTGAAACTAAAGGCAGAAATGTTAGCCCAGCAGCTGTGAACCTTGAGGAGTTGAAAGGTTGTAGAGGAGAATCGAACCACTAGCACCTGAAAACATGCAAAAAAGCTTGCACACCACTTTACTTTATGTTGAGCACACGAATCGCAAAAACTGCTGCTTTGGTCAATCAAGGGAGAGCTCTCCTCCAGCAAGACAGAACCAGACCTCATATGCCCCGAATGACCTAACACAAAGGAATCGAATTTCTGCGGCATTCGATCTTGCTCTGTCAGAATATCACATTTTTTGAACAATGGCAGTTTTTTCCGTATTCATTAGTTTTTGAATCTTGATGATTTGGAAAACAGAGTGTATAGACTTCTTCTGCACCTAAACCATATAAATGGTACTGCCCAAGGGATCATTTGACGTCAAAATTATGTCAAGAAGCCACCACTCATGATGAACAATACTTTGCCTTCTAGTGCTTTGTATTTATTCTACAATAAACTTTGATTGAAAAAAAGACAATACTTTTGATACATTCTAATAATATATCACACTCTTGCATACCATCAATATTATAGTAATGCAAATCTATAACACTACAACAAAACAAAACTGGATGCTAAAGATGTGTTTTGTCTCTGAAAATTTTCTATTCCTGCTTGTTAGTTTGTCATTGTGGTGTTTCATACTTAAAAAGTGAAAAATCAAAGAATATCAACCTACTTTTCCCTTTTCATCAAACCCTCCAACTTTATCATAAACACTACGGTGGCAGAACCATGTTGGCATTATAAGGGTGGGACCAAAGGAAGTATAAATCTATAAAGCAATAATAAATGGCATTCAAAATCCATAATTATCCAATGCAATAAATACATATGAGGGGAAGGGGAAGTGAACAAAAGAATGAGCTTCAAATCTAATTAAAAGCTTTATAATATAGCTTGCAAAATAAAGAAAAGGTACAAAGCTTTAATTCAGTTTTTTCATCAAAAATAAATAAATAAATAAAACAATCTAAAATTGCTTTGCAACTATTTTCACAAGGAATATATATAAAGGAAAAAAAACCAGCCAGTAAACAATATAATTTGAATCAGGATAAATTGCAAGCATAAAACGTATTTCTAAAATTTACAAAGAAAATATAATTTCAATAAAACGTTGAAAACATATTAATGAGATCTTTTAGAATCATATAAATTAATAAAAAATTACTGTTATCATTAGGTAAAATATAAATTGATCTATGTATAAATTATTGCACATTTTTATAATGATTAAATTAATAAAAATATTTGGAAGTGTCTTAACATTGATTCAATTATTTAATTAAAATAGCAGATAAATTGATTAATAGTTTTGGTCTTTTACTTCAGTACTAAAGAACTACAAATTCAAATTTCTCTTTATCTTAAATTTTATATTTTCCAAAATAACTAAACATTATTTATTGTGGAAAGAGAAGAAAAAAAAAATTCTATGATAAATAAAAATGTAATATTTTAAATACTTAAAATAAGAAAATTTTACAAGAAAATATATAATTTACTTAAAACAAAATCAAACCTGCGAATACAGTTGGCCTGGGGCGAGACTATTTGCCCATTTTGTGTACCGTGGTGTAGAATCAGATGGTTCTCTGTGGAAGCAGCAACCTACAATCTTTTAGGAACATAATAAATTGCAATGCCACCTATAACAGTATTATGAGTAGAATCTTTAACATAAGTTCCTTTTGTTAATGAAATCAGATTATGTCATGCAATAAACTTTCAAAACAACATTTATCGGCTCTTTAAGATTAATGAAAGCTACTGATGTATTGTTAATACTATTAATTGAAAATAATTTCACTACAGTAATAATAAAATATCAAAAGTTACATAACAAGCTTCAATGATTTAATTTAACAATGCAACATAAAAAATCATACAATTGTTTTTTTCATGTGAAAGGTACATATATATTTTTTATTGTAAGGAAAATGAAATTCAATCAGATAATTGTCAGGTATGATCAATTCACTATGTCAGCAAAGATCTAACATGTGAATAAAACTTTTTTTTTACTTCAATAGCCATTACCACGGTAAACTTTCTGTTCTAAAAGAAATTATGAATCATGTCTTCACAATAACAATATCTCATTCAGGCAGAAGTCACTGAGTCCACAAAAACCTTTTGTCGGACTAATGCAGTCAATTAGAATTTGCAATTAATTATTTTGTGATAGAAATCTGCTATCTAAACATCATTAAATAAACCACTGGAGCTAAAAACCTGTAAAATAATTTTTACTATTTATTATGCTGACTCAAAAATAATTAAGTTTAAACTGAAGGCATCTCAAAACTATAGTTTTGGACTTGATTTCTTAGTGACTTCTACCAGAATGACGACGAATATCCTCTACAGACAACTTAAATTTTTACTCATCTTTTCTTAACACTGTAAGGCAGCTTAATATGAAAGGTAAGGAAGTATTAGCTAGAGAGCAATTTCTCACTCAAAAATGGAGTTATTTACTCATTTGCTTTTGTCTTCAATGTAATTTTTTTAATTACTCAAAATTTGAATTCTCAATCCATTAATCAAAATGAAATAGCTACATAACTAATTACTTTTTTTATGCAAAAATTAAACATAAAGTATTCCTTTTCTTACACAAGAAAAGTTATAAAAGATAAGAAAATTAATTAAAAAATAACTAACAACTATTAATGAATGACAAAAATTCTTACAAGATTATAATGTGAAAGGCAAGCTTCATATTGCTTCTTTACTCGACTGCTTGCCATACAGTCATCCTGTAAATGATTAGTTACATGTAAATCAAAACCAGCGGGTAAATATTCAGATTTCTAAACAGATAAAAATAAACTGGCATAAAAATTTCAAATTCTTTATTTAAATAATATATACTTACAGCATCTAAAAAACACAAATATTCACCACAACTTTGGTCAACTGCTCGATTCTTTGCATACCCAACTATAGGAAAACAAATTAAGAATATTAAGAACAAAAGTGTAGCAAATAAAAGGAAAAATTTTTTGTATGAATTTTCAATACTAAAGAGTGGTCATATGTTGAGAGTTATTCTATGCAAATCTGTTGCATTTATTACTAATGAAAAATTTTGCAAAAAACGGTAAATCTGGAGTCTACGGTGCCAGCCTGCTTCTCGCCAATTTTTCTTGGCACAATTTCATTTGCCATCGCCAAATACTGTTTTGGATGTGCAGTACGCTTTTATTGCTCTCTTGCGCATGTCTCACCTGAAAAGGAGAGATTGAGTATGCAATGCCTGCGGCATTTCAAGTGTGCACCAGGCAAATTTTTTAACTTAAAGAAACATCAGCGGCTTCACTTTCAGCATAGCAGGAAAGTAGTAGCTTCGCTTTTTCATTGAATGTTAGGAATCTAGTTTTTTTTCAAAAAATTCCGAAAGCAAGAATTTCCGCATGTAATGCCTGCGGCATTTTCAAGCATGCACTGGGCAAATTTTTTTAACTTAAAAAAAACATCAGCAGCTTTGCTTTCAGCATAGCAGAATACCCATAGCTTTGCTCATTCATTGAGAAATGAAACACACAGAATAACATACACGGTACTGAGCCAATATTCAAATAGAAGAATTCAAAATGAAGTTTTATTCAAATTCGAATGAATCGACCAATCATATTGAAGAGATGAAAAAAACAGTCCAATTGAAACGAGGCGCAATATAGCATGATGCTCAAAACACCAAGTGAAAGAGAAGGTCAATTTCCACGCATGCTACTCATTAAAAACATCATTGCACAACCAAAACAAATTTTCTCTCATCTCCGTTCTTGGCGGCAAAGAGTTGGCAGTCCTAAGAGGAATGAAGTAGGTGGGCACCGTAGACTCTACATTAACCCAAAAAACTAGAAAAGAAAAACTTATGTGTACCTCCTTTAGGAACCCCATCTTCAAAAGATGTAGTTACTTTTATTTTTTTGTTTCTCAGCCTTTCAAGCCATGTTTCCAAGATAGATGCTGACTGATCCTTAAAATATAAAAATAAATAAAAGAATATATTGAGCTTTACATTAGCATAAAATTGAATCAGCATATCTTAATATCAGGGATGAGATTAGCACAAAAGCAAAAAGACTGAAATCATACATGAGCAAAACATTTGTACCATAATTTATACGCGAAAGATGTTTTAAGAAGTAAAACATCAGAACACGCAATATGATAAAAATATTACACTATAATAATTAATAACTTAATTATTTATAATTCAGTATGTATAAATAAGAAAAAAAAAATTAAATTATTATTAAATCATTCACATTAAAAGTTAACAAACAAGTTTAACACATCATCAGGTGCATCAGAAAATACAAAATTAGACATTAAAACATTTACCACCTGTACATCACTGCGATTCAACATACACCCAACAGAAGTCTGAGAAGAATTATATTTAATAGCCTTTTGATAAAAGTTAGCTCAAAAAATAAATAAAAATTAGGGCAAATAATTTCTTTTGCTTCATGCAATTGTGTAAAGTGTATTAGCTCTTTATAAATTATAATAATGTATCATGTGATTTCTGTTTTATTTCTTTCATTTTTATAAATTTTTACAAAAGTAACAGCACAATGATTTTGCACCTTATAAAGCAAGAGGGGTCGAGATATTGTACAGTTACAATGACAGATTCATTTAGCATTATTGCTATTTGAAACCCTTTGAAACATTTTCTTAATTGTTAAAGAAGTGGTTTTCTTCCGTTTTTTTAATTGTGTGGCTTCTGCTGGTAACAGATCTCCATTAACACGCTTCACCCCGTGTTTTGGAGGCCTCCAATCTTTGACAGATTTTTCTTCAATAAAGGATGTGTTTGCATCCTCTGCAAGTTTATTTTCAGTAGAGGCTAAAGTTTTTGCACAGTCTTCATTAGTATCTCTCTGTTTAATTACTGGCATAGTTGTTGGGACTACACTATCTCTAGAATGCCTAGGTAAATCATGTTTTATTTTTTTATTTATGTCTTATTCTCTGCTTTTCTGTTGCATTTGCACACAGCTTTTTAGCTGCCTCTTTTGACAGGAGTTTCTTTTTATTTATGTAGTTTATTTGTTTTTGTTAAATTTCTTTTATTTCTTCATCTTGGTGTGCCTACAAGATGACCTTAAGTTTCCAACTAATTTTTTTTTCAACATGTTCATGCAAAAAAAAAAAAAAAAAAAAAAATTTTTTTTTTTTTTTTTAAAAAAAATGCCACAGAGGTTTTGTTTTCTGCAAAAAGGTGGTATTTAATACTTTGAATGGCACTGAATGTTGGAATGTTCATCCTTGTAGAGCTTGCCGATATAATGTTGATTCGTCAGTAGAAGATGAATCAGCTAGTTTCCTAGCCGGTGGAGTTAAGCTGCACGGTCGAACATATTTTCCCAGAATTTTCTTTCAAAAATGGAACATAGGAAGGTTTCTTTGTGTGAAAGTGGAATTTTTGGAAGAAAAAGTAAATTTTTACAGAAAAAAAAAAAAAAAAAAAAACGGAATATTGAGAGAAAAAAGACAAAAAAAGTGGAATTTCTTCAAAAAAAACAAAAAAGTGGAAATTTGCGAAAAGGCGGAAGAATCTCATTCCTGTAACATGCATTTGTTTGAGAACCATGATGAAAAATATTTTTCAGCAACCATTTTAAATGTTTGTGATAGTTTCTCTTTTGAAATGATGACACCAGAATCTAAATATTCTATTTATATGTACACACATACACAGAAAAAGAAAAACCAGACTTTAAAAATTAACGCCGTATGTCAAATTGAGAAACCAGAGCTCTTTTGAACCAACAAATGAAAAATAAGCCTTCAGAGTTCAAAATCCATCCGACATACATTTACAAAAAGCAACCTTTTGCAGCAAGAGGATTATGCAAAGTGTTTTCCCAACTATCAACAACAGTAGCCAAATATCATATATTTCATAAGAAATTAGTCTTAAATGTATATTTAAATACTAAAAACAAGATAAAGCAATATTTTGAGATAAGCTAAAGTTCCCCAATCACAACATTTACTCATACATAAGAAAACAGGCAAACCCAAAATTAAGGTTCACACTTACCATTTTGAAGAAAACTGAACTTTTTATAGAATAATTTTAATATTTGACAGAATTTAATATACCATATGAAATTTTATGAAACAGACAACTATTGCATATTTATTACAAATTTTCTTATACAATATTATAATTTTAGATTCATTTAACATTTTTAAAAAATGAATTCATGAAAATTCTTTCCTATCACAAAAATATTTTTCTGATTCTGAAATTTTTTTTTCATTGTTTCAAAAGAATCTATGTTTTTTAAGCCTATGCCAGGGTTGTGGAACCTTTTTGCACAGAAAGGCCTCATTAAATTTCAGCAGTTGGATGAAAGGTTGCAAAAGTTGAATCTTAAGGGTTATTGTTCTGTATTATATTGCAGCCAATTCTGTATTATATTGTTGTATTATATTACAGCCAATTATATATTTCAATGCAAACTGCAAATAACTAGTAAGGCTGTATAAGAAATTCAAGAAAGCCACAGGTTCCCCATCTGCGATGCCATTCTGAAGTTTGTGAAAATTTTGATACTAAAATATTTTGAATATCTTGGAAGTAAAAACTATATTATATAGATAAAAATTCCTCAAAACAATGACTCTTACTATATCTATAATACTGAAAGATTTAAAACACTGCAGAAACAATATTATTACTTATCAAAATTATTATACTTACAGAACTAGCATCATTAAAAATAGATAATTCCAAAGTTCCATTAAAATTTTGGCTCTCTATTGACAACAAACATTCTTCTAACCAAGATTCTGCATTATGCAGGGGTAGAATGATAGACTTGAAAAAGAAAGAAACATATATTAATAAATGTTCGACTATTCAATAAGAATACCAATATATAGGTAAAATGCAAATTAAGTTGAAACAAATATTTAAATAAAGAAATATTTAAACATTTTTTTTTGCCTAGTTGTTAATTAATTTGCAATTATTCTTAGTAAACAAGTTTCATTACTTATTATCAGTTATTGCATTTTTTGTTAAATATTTTTAAAAAAATTATGGATAAAAAGTAATGCACAACTGTCTAAAATTTATAGGACATTTTATAGCTGTACTTATTCACATCATTTATGCAGTGGCAGATTTTGACACTATGGGGCCACAGGCACAAAATTGTTTTTAGCCTCTACTAATACCCAATGTCCTAAATTTGCTGTTGGCTTAGCACTGCATTGTACATCGAATAGATTTTGAGGCCTCCTAGGATATTGAGGTATGAGGCAAATGCTTCTAGTGCCTGTACGAAAAACTGCCACTGCATTTATGTATACTAATTTTAAATATAACAGGAATTCTTTCCTCAATTTTATAATATTTAAGATAGAAAATATATAAATTCACTGCATCCAAAAATATAGATAAACATAAAAAGAAAATCTTGTTATCAGAAAAGTAGTAATATGAAAGTTTTTTCCAATGAACCTAAGCATTTATATGTACAGATGAATCTTTATTGATTAGAAATTCTAATAAATTCTATGATCAGTTAGTAACATTATATTAATTTCCCATTTTGAAACTGCATAAGGACTATTTGGGAATGGACTTTGTAATGTTGAACACTGGACAGATGATAAAGATGAAATCTCAGCCTACACCAATACGAGGGGATCTGATCTATGATGGCATATTTAATATGAATCAACTCACATAAACGACAGGTTTTCGGAAACTGGACTCGGACGACTGGAATTCGGTCAAGTGCTTACAATCCTTCTTCCCTAAAGCTGAAACTTTACATCAAGCCACCAAAGCTTGTTGTTTTTTTGTTAAGTAAAGTTTTTGATTTGTAAGTTTTAGGGATTGTACATAAACTAATGTATTTTTTTCACTAATGTACATAACTAATATTCTGAAACTGTTCATATTTTTTGGGCTCACTAAAAATATTTCTTTCTCTAATTTTGTTTCTTAACAGCATAATTTAGTAAGATTGAAAAATAATAATAGTAATTGTTTCTAAAAAACTTTTACTTAAATATAAGCTGTCCTTATACATGGGTAATTTCACATCAAATTAACCAATGGTCAAAACTTCATGTCTTTGGATTTTGTTTATTTTTGGTTCAGATGTAGTACTAATACATTAGATAAAAAAATTCGGATTTTTTTTTAACCATTTTTTTCTGAGTTATGAATCTTTGAAAATTTCATAATATTTAAAAGGCTGTAATTGAAGAATTATTTGATTTACAGTGCTGAAATTTGTATCATTTCGTACAGTTTTGTATGGTGTTTCTTAAAATATATAGCATGACCAAGTTATTAAAAAAACAACTTAAAATTGGAATTTTTAATTTTAAAAAATACAGTATCGAGTACACTAATAGCACTAAAAATACAACTCTCGATTCTATAACCATGATTATACCAAAGAAAATCTCTGATAAAAGGAATCTGCAGTACAAATACTGTTTATAAACTGATCACATATCAATGTAATATTTGATTTCTCGTAAATATAAATACCTAAAACCGATTAATAAATCAAATGAAATTCGTACATACAAAAAGTGATAAAATATTTCTTAATTCCAGAAAAAATTAAATAATAATAATAAAATTTTCAAATAATATAAATATATATGTTCTTACAACTTCGGTCATAATGATAAAATTTCTTTATCAATCACTGAGTGTTAAGATCATTTAAAAAATTACTGATTTTGCTCATGATACAATATTTTGGCTAATATTTTATGATGATTAATGACATATTCTGTAAGTTCTATCAATACAAATCTTAGTAAATATAATCAGCAAGATCTAATCGAACTTTAAACTTTAAATCCGTATTTTATATTAGCATAGCAGAAACTGGAAAAGACAGTAAACATTGAAAAATTGCGCATGCCCAGCCCACAAGAGTTTCGTTTAAAATCTTAATGCGTTGCCATATTCAATTAGCATAATTTCGCTAAATCAAAGGCCCATCAATGGATTTTACTCGTGCAAATCACGTGATAGCGGTCAACTTTAGGGACGAGAGTAAGCTGACTCTGACATGGAATCTGCTCTTGAAAATTCAGGTGGAAAGGGAGAAACAGGAAAAACTGCAAATAGTTGCCTCAACGGATCAAGGGGTCTATTCTGGTACCCCCGGTTGTGTTGGGTTCCGTTGTTAACGTGCGGAACCAAACACAACTCCCAACCGAACCGGGGGTACCAGAATAGACCCCCAAGATTTCGCCAAGCAGCGAAATGTCGGAATCAAATGATTCTTCTTCTTCTGATGCTTGGTTGCACTGTTGTGTGCATAATGAAACATTCTCAAATTTGTGGAAAGTTTACTACTGGCGAATTACCAAACTATGGGATCAATTCGTGCTATGTCATATGACAAATAAAACTGTGCACGCCAGTGGTTTAGCCGCAAAATAAGCAGTGCCGTAGCGCTTTAACCTGGGTGAGAAAAATCGAGCTGTTTTGTGGAGGTTTCTGCAATTTTTCTTGTTTCTTTCTCGTAAGAAAAGAGGGGGGCTCCACTACGCCCCTGGTACATGCCATTTAAGCATGCATATGCACCATTTAATGAGAATGTACCCAGATAGCACGCAAGTTTGATTTTGACTTGATATTCCCTTGTCATGGCAAAATTTGACGCGTCAAACTTGAAACGAACTTGTAGCAAGTTCGCTGTGACAACTAGCGCCACCCTCGCTTGCAAAGCATTTGCTGCAAGTTCGATGTGACAAAATAGCGCCACCTCCCTTGCAAATCAAACTTGCAGCAAATTTGCAAAACAAGCGTGCTGCAAAGATAGCACAAAGAGATAATTATCTTTGTCTCTGTTTTAAAAAAAAACATCCGATTTTTAATAGCATCTCCTAGACCGTCCTTCTTTTTATTAATTCAATAAATCTATCATAATTTGTAAAAAAAACTAACTTTTTTATAAAAAAATTTTTGAAACATTTTCCATCTTTTTACTAAATATATCACTCGCACTTTAAAGAAAACTATATCGCCTTTTTCTTAATGTTGAAATTTTAGCGTTTATAAACAAAATTAAACCGAAAAAACAGTCAATGTTTATTTTTCAACAAACTTATACATTTTGTCCCATTTTAAAGTAATTACTTTTGAACTTTAATTTCATAATTTATTCTACTAACAAAACGTAGTTATTAGCGAAACTCGCTCTCTCTTCGACTTCAAATCATATTCGCAACTCAAAAAATTAATGAAATCAAGGGAATAGTTTAAAATAAATCGTATACGAATCGAATGGAACGATGTATTAGCGAAATATATCTTCTCATCTCAGAGTTTAACTGGCCCAGTGGTTACCGCGTCAGCTTCTGAACCGGTAGGTCGTGAGTTCTATCCTCGGTTGTGTTCGTACTCTGTTTTTGCAATGAATTTGCAATGCAAGTTCGTCTTATGAACTTCGGTCTTATGGTGACTTCGAGGCTTGAGTAATTTGCTGCAAGCTTGTTTCACACTTGCACACTTGTGACAAATTTGCAGAAAGCTTGCAGACTTGTGCAAATTTGCTGCAAACTAAAATTGCTATCTGGGTATCTGCCTTTAATGTCTTGCATTTGTTTACAACTTGCACAATCAATCGACAATCTTTTTTAGTAGACAAAATGCGTTATCGTTCGGCATTTGGTTATTGTGATACTCCTTTGTACGTAATTATTCCATGAAAACCATCTGTGAAAGTTCATAGGGATTTTTTTGAAGCCTACATCAAATTGTGTGCTGCTTTCTTTCAGGACTGGCTAACAGAAAATAAACACCGGTTATTAAGTTTTCAGAAAAAAAAACGAAATCTAATAAATAGGATAAGTAAAATTTATTACAAATTCTAAAACCATTAATATAATTTAGATTAGACGTACTTTAAAAATACTAAGAACAATGTTTCTAATACAAACAGAAAACTGGATTAAATAAATTACACAAAGCTAAAGATTTAATAAAAAAAAACCTAATCAAAGTTCTAATTCACGAACTAGAATTTATATTACCGTAAAAGTATGCAGCAAAAATAAACAATTTCTATCAGTAAAATAATTATATCTAATAATAGTAACTCCTATAGGAGCAGTAATTGTATGATCCAAATTTAAAGTGGTGCCGGATAAATTGGCCATTTAACCCGTGAGATGGAAACAACTATATTATTGGTTAGAGGATTTATAACATGATTACATAATAAGTACAAGTGAAATAATTTAACAAAATATATCAAAAATTAAACTTTGTATTAGACAGAATGGCGCAAAAATGCTGCAACTTCCAATAAAATACAAAAGACAGTTATTTTAATACAAAAAAGAAAATACAGAAGAAATAAACAATAGAAATAACAATACACCTTTTGCGCGCCAACGCAGCAGCATCCAGTAATTGCATCAACAATATTGTCCATAATTAACTAACGAATTACTATAGAATCAAACAAAAATCATGCTTTAATAAAAAATTAAAACACATTAAAAGAAAATAATTAGAATAGAAGAGAACTCGAATGGCGAACGTTTTCAAAGGCCATCGGAGTTCTAATCAAAGTGGCTCAATCTCATGATACCACTTTTACGCAAGTCGAATCTGATTGGCTAATCGGATCATGTCATCAGTCACATGGATTTCTCGCCAATATTCCAGTAACTTTTTTGATTTTGAATGTGCGCGGTTTTTTCAATTACAAGCTTATGACGCTTTACATTTTCAATGAAAAAGCGAAGCTACGAGTTTCCCACTTTGCTGAAAGCGAAGCCGCTGATGTTTTTTAAAGTTAAACAATTTGCCCGGTACCCACTTCAGATGCCGAAGGCATCGCGTGCGCTATCAGAAGGTCATGTGAGCTGACAAAACAATCAGATTCGACTTGCGTAAGGTGGTATCATGGGATTGAGGCGCCTGTGTTCTAATACGGATAAATTTAAATGGCGAGTGGCCTTTGAAAACGTTCGCCATTCGAGTTCTCTTCCATTCTAATTATTTTCTTTTAATGTGTTTTAATTTTTATTAAAGCATGATTTTTGTTGTTTGATTCTATAGTAATTCGTTAGTTAATTATGGACAATATTGTTGATGAAATTACTGGATGCTGTTGCTTTGACGCGCAAAAGGTGCATTGTTGTCGCTATTGTTCACTTCTTCTGCATTTTCTCTTTTTTTTTGTATTCAAGTATATGATTACATAATGATGTAATAGGTTAGGCCAATACTTTTAAACTAATCAATTCTTAATTTATTTTGTAACAAATCATGGCCAATTCCTATTATATCTTTATAATTCAACATTTTTAATAGTTCAAATTGTCCTTGTCGGGGATTCGGAGATGCTGATCATTTTGTTATTCATTGCTGACGTACAAAGGATTTCCATTTGGACATTCCCGCTGAAAATCACATAAATCTCTTTGGTTTAAACTTTTGGCAAAAACTTTTTTCTTTGCTTTTTAAAAGACTTTTCCATATAACTGAAATTGCAAAGCAGGTTTACAATTCATTAACTGTATATTAATTATTTTTTCTTTTAATTCCTGAGATTAAGACTTTTTAAAGGGACACTTCCTTTCGAATTTTTAATACATATATATATTGACTTTGTATTTTAAATGAAATAACTTTTATGTATTTGTTTAGAAATACTTTGAGTTTTTACTTTTTTTGGATATGGTCTTCTCCCCCCCCCACAACGATTTGGTCTGTATTTGGTGTAGCACTACACTTCTTGTTGTATGTATCTATGTCTGTCTAATGTATAGCATACATAATTATTTCTAATGATTGTATTTTTATTATGCCCATATTTTGTATTTTATGCAAGTCTATACAAAGTAACACTTTTTTCGGTACTCTTCCTCGTCGACCGGAAACGCTCCAGACCCTATGGGTGATAAATAAAAAGATTAATTCAAATGAATATTTGCAACTGTATTCGGAGACACAACAACATCTTCTGTACTGTTCAAAGAATTTTCATATATTTGTTTTATTCTTTTTATATAATCTGAAATATAAATAATATTAAGTTCAAATATTAGGGAAGTAAATACCATTATTGATATGGAAGTTATCTCTCCCTCGATTCTGTTCTGTAATCAGGTTTCTCGCCTAGACCTTTGGTGGGCTGTGATAGCCAACTGGCAGAATTCTATGAGAATTATTCAAGAACCAGTGCATACTTTTTACTCATATAAACATCCTTTTCTGATTAAAAGAAAAGAATTATCAGCAGATTAATGTTCGGTATAATACCCTGTTAAAATATACTTATTAGTTTGCACCATGTGCATTTGGAATTTCTACATTAAATAATAAGAATAAATAATGATGAGCTATGAGCACTATTACAGAAGTAGCTTGTGAATCATTAAGGCAACATTCAGCCAATTGTTGGGCATTCTTTTCCATACTAGTCGTACGATACCTTCAAATTCCATTAATTTTAGAAGCCAAATAAAGTTGATAAAGGCGCATCTTTATTTATTCAGAGTTACATGTAAAATGATCATGAAAAGCCTTATAATTTAATTAGAAATCTTTTTCTATCTCATTACTCCTTAAATCCGAAGATGTTAGTTGCAATACCAAGAAACATCCCCATAATGAAACGAATGATGAGCACTGTTAATAATGAAGGTTGAGTTTTGTTAAATAGCACATAAATCATTCTGTGTACACAAATGTTTATTATGACCATGATGTGCTTTAGTTTTGGCCAAACAAATCTACATTAGTGCATAGAAGACTAGTTAGTGTATTTTAACAAGCCATGTAATAAAAAAGTTAGGGATGAATAAACTTGCTAGTCCAACAGATATAGTAAGCTAAACATTGTAATAATTTCTGGAGATACTAAAGCTATACTATTCACTAATTTCCACTTTTGCTTAAAAATAAGAAATATTAAAATTCATAGGTACTTATGTGTTATTACGCCCTTGAGCTTATTTGGCGACATTCGGGTTGTGGCAAGATGGTAGCTATGATTTTGCCAAGCTCGTAAGTTCAGTGTGTTAGCGAAATTACTAGCAAACGGGGTGCAAGTGGAGCCGGAACATCATTCAATTACTGCTTTTTTTAATGAGAAATAAATAAAAATAAATTGTGAAAACGTCCTCAAAACAGCTCGTTTTTTGTCACCCAGGTTAGAGCTTTCCAGCACCGCTTATTTTGCGACTACACCACTACTAGCAAGGCCGTAGGATATTTTTTCCAAGGTAAAAAAAAAAAAAAATCTGCCTGGCGTCGTAAGTGTCTCCTTAACAAGGAACATTAAAAAAAAAGCAAATTCGAAGAACCTTAGCAAAAAATGAACACACTTCCGTTTTAGCGAGATTTTACCATCATCTTGGTGAAATATCCTGGTTGCTTGACAATTCAATCTCAGGGGCCGCAATAACAAATAAAATAAAATAAACAAATAAAATAATAGTACTAATTAATAAAATAAAACGAAGCTTTAAATGCTCCGTTAGTGAGTTTGATGTATGTTAAATCTGCCCTCAAGGATCAGATGGGGAAGGTAGCAAGCTCAGGCAGAGTTCCCACTCTCATTCAGGAAAAAAATTCAAGGAACTTTTTAAGAAAATTCAAGGACCATACAATTACAAATTTTAGACATAAAAAATACAAATGATAAATTGAAATCAAATATTTTCACCATTAAGGTTTCTTGGTTACAACTTCTAGATGTTTAAATGGAAGAGTACCAAAGTCACCCATTATGCTAATTTTGCAGTTCAAAGTAGATTTTGAGATTACAATGCAAGTCCCATTACTGATAACCACCACACGGCTACTACTAGATGCTAATTTCACATAAACTACTATAAATTAATTTGTTTTGACTTCAAGCATAGCTTTCATATTCCGTTTTCCATAATATATTTTTGAATTTTATTTTGCTGTGTATAGTCACCTGTGTAGGAAAAAAGATGCAAATAGAGAGAAAAAAAAATCAGATCAATAAATAATTTCAAAAGCAGAGATATTTTAGAAGTTGCTACCAAATAAAACTGAAATAGAAACAATAAATCTAACCACCTGTTACAAATAATCACAATCAACACATCACTGAAAGAGATAAATCTCCAAATATAAACTCTGAGTCGTCAAAGAAAAAAAAAAAAGCCTTATCCATAAATCAACCAAGGTCAATTTTGATTCACGTAATTTCAAACAGAAGGCGGGAAAAAAAGCTCTATGAAACTAAATACCATATGTTTTAAAAATAGATTTCATTGCAGAGAAAATTGGCTATGGTATTTAAAACAAAATTCTGTTTATATATGTCAGTTACTTTGAAAATTCATTAGGATAATTGCAGGGCTATTTTCCCTGACAGAGAAATACCTTCTGTAGTTTTTACTGTATTGTTAAATTATGCTATCTTTGAATATACAAAGGGAGAAAAGAGTGATGATTGACGCATTCCCATAGGAACACTCTTTTTCTGGTGATAGAAGTCCCAAGGCAAAATCAAGTCACAAACTGGTTTTTTCCATCTGCCCCCCAAAATAATGGATGGACATTTTGCTTATTTTTCAAGGACCCAACAAATAATCAAGGACTTATCCAGGGCCCCGAGTAAGGCAAATAAAATCCGAGGAGTTTTCAAGATCGTGGGAACCCTGTCAGGTGTCGTCCTCTTAATATGACCATAGTTCAGCATGACATCTATCGTGAAGTAAACTTCTCCAACATTAATCTAACGAGAACTCATTTCTAAATAACATTATGACTTTTTTGTTCAGTCAGATAGCTAATTTGAGAATTCTGAAGACAAGAGTGAACAAATTGGGAGGAAGTTGCAAACAAACATCTCAGAAATATAATTAATTAGCTCTCTCATTAAAAGTTACTCGTAGAAAACCATCAATTACAAGTAAATCACATTTCATATAAGAGATTGCAAGTTGACCAGGATTAAGTTACGACACTGTGACTTCGTGTTTTCAAAATTTGCCGTTGACTAACCTCAAACTTATCAATGTAATGTAACAAAGAAAGTATCTTTTAGTAAAATTTCTTGAATGCAAATAAGAAATTAATTCTGTACTTTTTTGTCTTTTTAGTAAAAAATTAATAAAATTTGTGATTTGTAAGGGAATATTTATGTTCTGTAAGTGGCAACACATCCATAAATTCAATAACAGAAAGATTTAGCTGTATAGATTTGACTTTAATCTCATTGATTCTATACAACAGATGAAATTTCATTTATGACTGAAATCACATGGAAAAAAAAAGAGATCGATTATAAAAGAAATAGACACCTGTGAGTAAGTAACAGCCTACAAAATTATAATCTTTTACGATTTACATATGTACAAAAAGAAACACAAATTCTATAAGAACAATTTATAACAGTCCCCCAGCAAATTCATCTTCTTCATCATTGGCAGCTGTAGAGGCAGAAGCACTTGCTTTCTGAGTTGCTTCATTTTTCTCAGTTTCAGGAACTAGTAAAGACCTTGCAAGCCTAGCATACTGCAAAAGAAAGAAAAAACTCTTAAATATTATATGAATTGTCATGCAACCTTTTCTATTAAGAAACAATATCATATGAAGCTTAATTTACAAAGCAAAAGAAAAGCAAGGAAAAAAAGAGAAGAAAACTCATCTACGAAGAATAAAAGTGACAAGAATTGAGACGTTTAAAGAATTTAAAAATGTACGTGATAAAATATTTAAATATATTCATATTGAAATATTATTCAGAATGATTCCAATATATTTTTTTTCACCTTGAATTTTTAATTCCTTGAAAATTTAAAGGATATTTTTAAAAAACAGAATTATAAAAAATGTGTCTACACCTCTCTTTAACTAATTAATTTCAAACTTCTCATTTGAAACATCCTATCATGATAATGTTTTAGGTTTGATTTGTTTGACTTTTCTATCTCTAGTTCGATTGCATCAGCCATTGCATTCTGTGTATAACACACCATCCAATTTACAGAAAGAATGTCAGTCTAAAAACATTATCATGTTACAAAAACTATATTAAAGCAAAATGCCTACCTCAACATCCATATGCTTAATGAAAGGACTATTGAGTGCTCGGTTGAGTTGCTCTGCATCTCCTTGGTCATAGCCTTCTAGGAGATCCATCAAAGTATTGCTCTCATCACGCTCACAATAACTAAAAACACAAATTTTCTGTGTGAATATGATGCATTTCACGATATAACATATCAATATGGAAATTCATTGAAAAATACAGGGCAAAGGAAAATAGGGAAGGAAAAGAAATAGATCAGCAGTAGGGATGCAACAAATAATGATTTGTCCAAATATTCGACAGCCGAATACACGCTTTTTAAAAATATTTCACTTTTGAATGTAAATAAACTTTTTCTCAAATTTTAAATGAAGAAAATTAAAGTTTAATAAAATTGATTTTTTATTATTGGTATATTTAAAATTTTTTTAACACCTGGATGTATTTTTGTAACATTTTAGATACCTTAATCCCAATAATAAGTGAGAAACCCTTTTCATTTTAAAATTATTTCACAGAAATTAGAGTCATCATTGCAGAACATAACAATGACAAACTCGGAAGAAAATTCAGTGGATAAATTAAAATTATTAGAAGTAATGTCCTATTTTGATAAAGAACTTCTAATAGTTAGTCGACTCAATTGGTGGGAAAAAAAATTCAGAACAATTTCCAAGATTTGAAAAAAAAAAAAAAAAAAAAAGACACCTTTCAGCTCCAACAAGTACAATATATGTATATTGAGCATTTGTTTTTTGAAGCTATTAATATATGTGAAACCAAACAGAAAATACTTCTTCCTGAAAATGCTGGAAAATTTATGTTCTTGCATCATAATTTTAGGCTTTACAATGATAAATAATATGTAACATTGTTAAATACACTTATGTGTTATGGAACTTTAAGTAAATGTTAGGAGATTTTTTTTTATAATAAATGTAATGAATTGTAATTCTGCAATATTTAAAAAAAAAATTACTATCCTGAATTCGTTTGGCTGACTATACCGTTTAGTACCAACTATACTGGCCAGACAAAATATTCGGCAAATGAGCCGAATACCAAATATTAGTTACATTCCTAATCAACAGCATTTGATAAATACACAGAAACACGAGAAAATTTTTCCTAACACCGACGAAATCAGGCTATAAGGGAAAGAGGAATACAGCTTAAATAAATTGTTTTTTTTCCACGTATTTATGAAAATACAACAAAAATTTATACATTATCTTGCAAGCTACTCCTTACAGCATGAAAAAATTATATGAATTATTCATTCTAGCAACGACAATGTAAATAAAATTTTATGAATGGAAAACAGAGTTTATAAGAATAATTTTAATTATTTGCTCAGTACATTATTTAATATTATATAGCAAATGCATAGGAAAAATTATCAATGTATAATTCATAGTTTAATTTAAATATCTGAACATGGAAATGAGGTAGAGAAAATATGTCTATGATATAAACGGAAAGTGGAAATAAACAATAAAGCAGAATATAAAATTATGATAAACAACATCATGACATATTTTTTTAAAAATTAAATACATTTCTAAGATAAAATACAACAATTATGAAGAAGATAAGTATACCATTAAACAACAGATAATTAATAAATTTTGAACCTCTTATGTTTTTAAATGCGTAACCAATAATATTGAACTTAATTTTACCCAGTTAAGAAAATATTAGTGCATATGTTACTTTCAAATAAAAAATCTTTGAATATCAAATTATTTACAATATAAGATAAGATTAATGCTAAGTAGAGTTAAAAATACAATTAAAAACAAACGAGTTCAATAAATTGATTACAATCAACAAAACAAGTTGAATTAGTATTAAAAAAACGTACACTATGGCATACTTATACAAACAATTAATAAAATAAATACACTGATGCTTACAAAGCACAAATGTTTAAGATGGTATAAATTAAAAGTTGAAAATTAAAAACATTTCATTCAAAAGACTTCCTGACACAAAGACTTTCTTTTCCAAGAAGAAACTATACTAAAATAATAAGCTGTAAATTTCCATCCAATACATATCTAAAATTCATTTTCCTTGATTTATTTTAATTTCTATAGAATAATATGTTTCAGTAGTCTAATTTTCTATCACAAAAATGAGAATGAAATGCAATTTATACTGGTAGCCTTCCTTGAAAGCTTTATCAGCAGCAACATAATCTTCCCGCATCAAATGAATTAAAACTTCAGACACCACCAAACGTCCTACGGCTCTGGTATTGTCTGTTGCCAAGTGGAATTCCTGTTCTTTTCTAACCATATTAACAGCCTCATCGAATCTGTTGATAAAAAGAATTTAAACAATTAAATTTAGATTAGAGATCATAGAGTAGAAAAAACATACATATGTACTAAAAAAAAAAAAACTGCTCTTATATATACATATAGAAAATTTAAATGTACCTTTTTAACCTAATGAGAATTTTGGATGCTTTTGCAGCATGTTCCGAAGCTTGAGTAGGCCTATCTTCAGTCTAAGATTGAAAAAAAAAAAAAAGTGTTACAAATATTAATATGAGATGTGAAACAGAAAACATTGCTCACTTAAGACATTTACAGTTAGACTTTCACAATCACATGCAGTTCTCATTACTTTAAATTTGGAAATTATTAAAACTTTTTCTAATGATTTATCTCTTCTTCGACTCAGATGAAGCACTTTTCATAAGTATCTATTCTGCATTAACTCCTACAGTTCAGTTGTTTGGGTTTTATGCATTAAGATCCATATAAAGCTATGCTACACAATACAGATTTTAGTCTACATTGCCATTACCATAGTTAGATTGCCAGCCAATCACACAAGTTTTTTTATTGTACCATTTTTACGGCAAGACTAAGCTCAAATGGCAGCATATTCAATATTTAAATATCGTTACACCTGTTTTTGTAATAAGAAACAAAAATATTATAAATGGACAATTACTAATATAATAGCCCAGATCTCTCGGTAACGCTCTGACGTCACCAACAATAAAATTCTCGCTATAGCACTGCGAGATGTTATACAGCATTATTCACTGTTAGAGAGCCTAAATTTCAGTAATTTTAAATTTAAAAGAGTAATTGTCGTTGCAATTTCAAATTTAATAGCTCTAAAATAGTGAAATAAAATTTGCTATTGATTGATATAAAATTTATCTCGCTATGATCAATAATTCCCAAGAAATTTTAAATCATATTAATCATATATTTCAAATTGATTTCCGTTTTTTAATAGAAAGTAGTAAATTACGTCAGTGGCATTTCATGAGCATGATATAGTTTGGACGCCAGGATGCATCTAATTATTTAGTGCAATCGTGATGATATAATTTGATAATATTTTTTGGCAACGTTAAAATTTACACAAAGACATCTGAAGTACAAGGAAAATTGTTAAACAATGAAAAATACTTCACACTGTTGTTTTAGCAAGAGGTTTTTTGAATACAGAAATATGTAAATAAAAAAAATATTTCCTGTCATAAAACATGTTTATTTTATTTGTTTTCAATAAATGTTAAACATTTCTATAGCATATATATCTATTTAAACACATCAGATTTGACGGGAAATCTCTCGAATGAAGAGGAAATTTGCACCCGTCATACCATGACGGGCGATTTTCTAGTAATTAAATAATTGCCTACCTTTAGGTTAAATCAATCATAAATATGTAGGATATAAATAAGTACTTAAGTAGCATGAAAACTTTAATAAAAAAAAAAAAAGCAGGCAATGGCCAAGGAAAATCTTGAAAACTTCAAATATTTTTTATGACACCAAATGAATTGCATTTTCAAAGCTAATTCAAGATTTCAAACTAAAATCTAGAGCAATGAATACAAATCTCTGGGCAGTTGAAAGGTTATGAACAACTATTAGGTTCTAATGGTTAAAACCAGTGGCGAATCCAGGGGTGGGGCTATCGGGCTGCAGCCCCCCCAGAGCTAAACCAAAATTCTTGATTTAATTTAAAATCACTACAAATGTTTGATCTTAATTTTCATTTTAAAAGAATAGTAATAAAATCGTGACAACATTGCTTTCTGACTTGACAGGCTCGAAAATTTTCCTACTTTTCTAGTCATTCCACTTGCACAAAATATTTTTTGGTCAGCTATTTCATTGTATTTTTTATTAAATTATCGAAAGTATTGTAGTGTTCTTTATTATTCTTATTGTCAGGAGAGGAAAGCCTGTAAAGTTAAAGTGTTTTGGTTTATATAAGCCATGAGGTTTGACATTCGTCACTATATAATACAAAATTTTTATGACCTCAGTCCCCCCCCCCCAGACCCGAATCCTGGATTCGCCACTGGTTAAAACAAATTGTAAGTTCAGCACTTTTGAAGGTTGTGACTGAAAGAGCACTTTGTGTACATATGCTGAAAACAAATTATAATTTAAAAACAGTTAGGTCTCTTTCTGTAGCAATGCTAAACTACACATATGATTAAATCTCTCCTTAATTTAGTTGGATTAATCAACTTTAAATTTAAAGTAAAATCTCCTTTATTTAATTAATTTTAAATAGAATCTTCTTCACATTCAACTTGTGCCTGATCTGTGAAAAAGGTGGATTTTTGATGGAATCAGGTCTTAAAACAGCAACTCTTTAGAATTGAAGCCTTTCTATTCCATCAGGCCTCAACAATGTTCTTTTTATAAATAATTTATTTTAAACTAGTATTTTCAGTTTGCCATTTTTTTCTGTTATTGGCATAATAAGTTAACATTATTGATGGTCATTTGAAAATGACTAGTTGTGTGTACAGAATAGTTATATTATAAATGCAAAGTGCATAATCAATAAAATATACTGAAGTGAAAAAGGACACAAACCATGACAACATCCATAGCTTTCTTATACAATTCAAGTGCCATTTCTGGGCATTTACTTTCTATCATCCTATAAATAAAATTGGAAAACAGATTGATTATAAGTGCTAAAAATACATTACTTCATTCATTTTAATAAAAGTGACAGAATTTTTGAAAGACCATAATTTCACATGTTGTGCAATGAATATGACTTAAATAGATGAAACCATTTAACACTAGAAAGACTGGAAATTGCCATATATCTAGGAAGTCGGAAGCGGCGTGGCCCTTCCTAGATTTTTTTTTAGTGCAGACCAATTAGATATCTAAAATCTAAAAATATGGTAAAAATCAATTTAATAAGAATATTGTAGAGAATCAATAATCAGAATTCCATGGGATTTTATTGGATAATCAAAATGTCTGATTAAATGGAACATAAGGACTTTTTAAATTATATTTATATTTTCATTGTTCAGATAATTGAGTTTCCACTCTAGATAAAATAATAATTGTAGATAATAATAATAAATTAAAATACTCTTGTTCAATTAATGAAACTGAAAATTTATTTGAAATAACCTGATTTATTATCATTTTATACAGCTTTCATAGCAATCAACACATCACACTTCTCTCAAAGCACATTTGCAATTCAGACATGTGTTCCATGTACGATTTCCTTTACAAGATATTTTTACCCTACATTTGGTTCTCTTTTTGATAGTGTTGTCTTCTCCGTTTACACATTGCTCCATAGGTTCCATGCATTAATGCATTAACTGCATTTCTTGATAACATGTATGGAGCACGGATCATAATCTACTTACTTACTACTTATACTTTCTTCACATAACTGCAGGATAAAATTTCTGCGACTAAGTTTATTCTTTCTGATCACCTCTTTATATAAAATCCACACATTTAGAGCATATATATATATATATATATATATAAAATATTAAAAAATATGTGCATAGGCCAATGACGAGTTCTTGATTTCATTCGATAAAGGTGTATCATTTGGTCTACAAAGTTCACACTGTACTTTGTTCAATTATGAAATGTTACAGCTTCTGGCATTCTTCTTCTCATTATCGTCGATGGCTATGGTGTTGCGAAGAGAGCAAAAATACATTTTTATTTTTTCCCTTGGTAGACAGTTAATGTTATATCTTTATACTTTCTGTATAAAATAGTGGAATAAAGATTTTGCTTTCCTAATTTTGCTGTTTGTGGCACCTCTATCTCTTTGATCTCTTCTAAGTGTTCCAACCAGACTTGTTGACTGGGACTTAAATCTTTCACATAATTTTACAGTACTAAAATAGCTATCGGTGGTTGCATTTCTTTTTGGTTTTCCTAAGTATGGCTGAGTCAACTTCATAATAAAATGTTCATGAACAGCTTGGTCAGCTGGGTGCTCGCTATCTGCACCAATATAAGGAAAACCTTTCAGCACATATTTTGAATCTATGCAAACAAGCAGCAAAATTTTATCCCAAGTTTGTCCGACTTACTTGGAATATATTGGGAGAAAGGGCATCTAGCCTTAGATGGAAGAAGTTGCTCATCTATCTCGCAAGATTCACTCCAGGTTTATACCAAGATGCACTGTTTTCAATGAAAGGCGTTCATCTATTTGTAGTAATTATTTCAAAATTAATTCATAAGTGAGTCCATATGCCCGATGCATCTTCTCTAATGACTAAATAAAAACTGAGTGTATGATACTGTACCACGGCCTTATCTGTACAAGTCAAAATTTAAAATTTCTCTTTCGAAGAGCAATTGCTATTGTTCGCCCGGCTGGCTGTCAGTGTGTGCTTGTGTGTGTGTGTGTGTGTGGGGGGGGGGGTAGCATTTGCAATTCAAACTGTATGGTAAGAAAGGAACGTCAAGGTCAAACTAGACTGAATGGCATGTGTCAAGCTACAGCGATTATGAGAAACGAAGAATTTCTCCATATTATTGTAAAATACCTTAGGGGTCACTCTGGCCCCTCCGTCATTCTACGTATAAGGTTCAATATTTACTCTCCTATGAGGATAATACATAAATGATTAAATAAGCACTAAAATAGGATCATATTATGAAAAGTCAGAAAGATGTACTATGTTCAGTTAATTATTTTTGGAATTACTGAACAAGAAATAACGAGAGGGGCCACACAGGTCCCTCCATCTTTCTAGTGTTAATATATCTACAGGAAGTTCAAAAATTCAATATAATTATTAAAAATAAAATATTTCCTATAAAATTAATTTATTTGTCACATTATTGAAGAAACTAGTACAGAATTGTGTCGTATATTCTGTACTGATGTACTGTTCTTTATTCTGATTCTGTGCTTTCATCAGTACAGAATATACAACAGAAAACTGTACTAACGAAAATGAACATTTTAACAATGTAAAGGCAGAAGGATAAAAAAGAAAATGAAACCAGTACAGAATATACATCACAATTCTAAATTTTTTTCCTTTCAAAAAAATTTAACAACACATCATAAAAGGATAATTTGATCAGTTGATACACACAAATAAAAACGTTTTAAAGATATACAGTTGAAGAAATTTTTTAAATTAATGACAAAGCAATTTAAAATATAGAACAAAATAAACAAAAACAAATAACAAATCAAACATAAAAAATAAACCGAGATATCATTGAACATGAAATAAGACACTTTCAGACATGACACAGGCTTGGAACAAAAAAAGCTGAACTTCATAAAGGCAGAATCATATCAAACGTAAACACCGAGAAGTAAAATAAGTATGATTAATTGAACAATAAATGAATAAATTTATACAAAAAGTGCTTGAGATATTAAAAATATTGTAGAATTATTTAAAAGAAAATTAATTTGTGAAAAATGAGTTACGTATAAAGTTTTGTTAAAATAAAACTATGGTAAAAATTATATCACTAAAAAATATGGCCATGTAAAAACTCTTTTGATTATACATAATTATTAAGACTTTTGTTTCTCATTTTTTGAACTAACAGTTCAAGTTTTCTTTTATGCTCCAGTCTGCTATTTTCCTCCATTTTCTAAATTTTGCTCTCTTTCTTTGATTTTTTTTTCATTTTTTTTTTCTCATAGCTATTTTCGTACTATCAAGTTCCTCCTAGTACCATTTGCCTGATAACCTTAAATTTTTGCATGTTATTATCAATAGCATCACGCAAAAAAAAAATTTTTTTCTAAAATATTCAAAAGCAGACTTCTTTTTGCTCATCATTTTGTATTTAACACTCTAATTTGAAGAATATGTTTCAATATACATTCTTCCTGATCTTTTATCTATCAAATCTGACATTATTTTGAATGTGCACACGGCGCAGTTTTTGTTTGCATGCTATTCACGTCTTTTGTGAGCGCACCCCCTTCCCTAATGCATTACCAAAACTTTTAATGCAAATTTACATCGATCCCAAGAATGACAAAATTCGATGCCGAAAACGCTGAAATCTGCGTTTCCGCACTAATGTGTCATGTCTGTGTTTATAGACAAACGTTAAGGGACGAAAACTTATAATAATAGAAAAAAAAACCCGAAATAACTAACAAAAAATGAAGAAACGAATGTCATAAAGAACGCGAATATAAAATGGCTTTCTTCACGGAGAGTTAACGATCTTTTTTTTTTCACGAAATTCGGATTGGAAGAAGTTCGTGGAAGATTTTCTTTCATCCAATCAGAATTCGGAATGAATTCTGGAAATTGGATGGAACGAAAGAAAAGAATACAACCATCAGGCATTCCTCCCAATGCTAAACTTTGACCCCAAAGCGCGGCAAAACATCGATACATAATTCGGACGCTGAGCGGCTTTCGGCAGGATTATGCAATATCTTATGAATTCGAAACTCTTTCGCTTTAGAGTCATACGCAAAATTTTCACATGGCGCACAGTTTTTGTTTGTGTGAGCAACCTCCCCCCAACACATAAAAAATTTTAATGCAGATTTGCATCGATCCCAAGAATGATTAAATTCGATGCCGAAAAAGCGGAAATCCACGTTTCCGCGGAAATGTGTCATGTCTGCACTTTAGAAAGCAAATCAAAACATCTCAGAATTTTTTTTTTTTAGAAATCTACTTTTAACAGCACATTTTCTTCAAATGAGAAAATAAAATTTGAAAATGTGTAAAAATAAACTAAATGAAAGGCTTAAGAAACAAGGATCAATTACTTTGCCCCTTTTTCCAGAGCTAATGCAGCAGTATCAGGAGTGCCATGCTCACGGAATAACTGGCATGCTCTCTCAATCAATTGCACAGCATTCTGGTAATCCTCCATTTCTTTGTAGATCATAGCTGCCTGTTCATAATTCCTACCGCACACACACACACAAAAAAAGATTTTTGATTGATCAGCATTAAAAGATTTTGAATTGATTATAATTATAAACAATTTTATAATAGTTTGAAATAATACTTACTTAGCGGCAGAGAAAAATCTTCAAACAGTTAAGATAAATAACCACAGCATTATTATAAACAGAATTGTCCGAAATAACATTCATAAATAGCATTGACAAAATTCATTGAATGCCATGCAAGTCGTATATATCAAATGTTATGGAAGATACCATTGCCTTCTAAGTATACGAACAAGATAAAATGAAGCTTTGTTCTTATTAAAATAGATAACAAAGTAAAAGAAAGTATATAAAATAAATTTGGTTAAAGGCAAGACAGTCAAACAAACTGTATCTAGTGGTAAGTTACTTGCCACAATGCTTGCAAACAAGGGACAGTTGCGATAAGTAAGTACATGTGAGCAAGACAAGAATGGCCAATGCACAAACAAGTCAAGATAACATAATATAGTATAACT
>BGPR01011214.1:7688-37790 GCA_013235015.1 Araneus ventricosus
AGCTGGAACCTACATCGATTTAAGCACTTAATCAATTTATTCCTTTTGAAATATTTCTTTTTACTTTTTGCCAAGTGGCTTCTTCAAGAGAAAAGACATCTGGATTTCACCTTAGTTGAAGGAAATTGATAAATTTGTCCTGAAGCGGAGATCTATATATTGTGTTTCCCGCTCAATTGCTTTAAGGAAAATCTTCGATTCTGTCCCATTTGTGTCAGATACAGCACGGAAAAAATAAGTTAAATGCCTTCGTAATTTGTTGGTGAGCTCTCTTCTATTCTGTCGCAAACTCTTTTTGACAGTGTGTTTGCGGTTAAGAAAGCTCTTAAATCTGTACATAGGACAATTGACGAAACAAAAGTTTATCTTCAAAATCAAAACTCTTTATTCTAAACAACATCTTTTAATACTTCATTCTGTAATTATATTTAATAACTATTTTTCGTTTCCATTCTGAGAAAATAAATTTAAAGATGGGCAAAATAAATAATATGTAAAGATATACTAAAATTTTAAAAAAACAGTCTGCTATAGATGCGCAATAAATTTTAATTAGAACAAAGATAATAATATATAGAGAGATGCTACATGTGGAGTGAATACATTTCGCTTTATAAGAATTTCTTTCACCAATTAAATTTCTTTCCTGTTGTTTGCAAATTAAAACACTCTGTTAACAAACGCTTTGTTCTAAGATACAATTTACGGTTAAATCCACTTCGTCAAAAGCTTATTTTCCAGCCAAAATTTTTATACCTTATCCTAAAATTATTTAATACAGAAAAATGAGCGTATGATTAAACGGTATATTTTAATTGCAAATTCAATAATTTTGCCTCTAGGAATACTATTGAAATGATTTTTCCTTCTGAGAAGTATGCTTCCAAAAATTAAACGGAATTTAAAATTTACAGTTGATGCATTAAATATTAAGCATTTTCCACACAATCATAGTTGAACAGAAGAGATATATAAATATTTAAATGAATAATTTAAGACACCATTTTACATCTTGGCGAGGAAATATAAAGCAGGGATCGGCTCCATAAACAGGTGAAGTGTTTCAAATTATCTGTATCTGCCACATAGTGAAAACGTCACATGGATATCTTATTCCACATTAATTTTGGGTAAGATATAAGATGGTTATTTAAACGATTGAAATTGTTTGAGTAGAAAATTTATGTCTCAAACATGCTTTTGTTTATTTGATTTAATACTTACTAGAGGTCGTCCAACGGTTGAAATTCGACCGTAATTCATTAAATTGTTAAGTTTGAACGTTATTGAGGTTCTTTTGCCAAAGGGTATACCTCTATAATCATTGCATATAATTTTTTTGAATTTTATTGCTATACTGACCAGGATTCGACAAGGCTACACAGTTAATTTGCCTATCTTTTTCAAATTATATAAAATTTAAATAAAAAATTAATACAAAACATGAAATAAAGAATACGTGCTTCGTATTTTTTATATATTTTTTATTGAAACAAAAAAACCGGGCGGTTAAAAAAATAAATGTTGTCCGACTGTTGACCACAGACTTTTATGTGTTTGACATTCAGTATGAATGTAATCAATGAATGTTTTATTTAATTTAATTTAATGTATTAGTAAGACATAGTATATATAAATTCCTTAGAGGCAATCTCTACTCAGTGCGACTGTTTGACGACAGACTAATATGTGTTTGACATTGACAGATTTAAATCATCCGCATTTTGTATTTCACTCCGAAGAGTAATAATCTAAATAAACTCTCTCTTGGAGTGGATTTCACTGCGGAGGGATTAAATCAATTACAAATCATCCACTCCGAATTTACTCTGCTAATTTTTTACAGTGTACGAAAGTAACAAATGAATGTTTTATTTTATTTAATTTAATGTATTTGTAACACATATTAAACATAAATTTTATCTTCCTGCACTCATTCTCCGTATGAACTTTAACTATGCCAAATCTCACACTCCTCCGTGCTCGCAATGTGGTTAAAAAAGGTTACAAAGTTTCTTCTTCACGTATTAATATATAGATTATTTGCACATATAATGAATATTTGATTTACAGAATATATATATATATATATATACATACATCAAAACAAACAAGAAACATAAGGCAAAAACTCAAAAACAACCAAGACACAATGGCAAAAAAATTGACAAAAACCATAATAAATTGAAAAATATCATAGCGAGCCGCTCGTCAGGAAGGAAAGCTCGCTTATGATATTAATATGTGCTTTTTTCTGCTAACGACAAACGAAACCCTTTAAAATATGCCGCCATCCCTTCAAAAAGCACAAGTCAATTAAAAATGAAAAAATTCTGGAATAAAAGTCAAATAAAAAAGCATATATATATATATATATATATATATATATATATATATTACTGGTAAATTAGGAAAACCGGCATTTTATAGAATTCCGAAAGCTGGTAGGCAATATATGAAACGATTAACGTTTCACACATTTCTAAGGTATTCTATAGTATGCCAGATGACAAACCGACGAGGTGTGAAATACATTTTGAATTCGATTTGATAAGAAATAAAATTAAGTGCAATTGAGAACAAAATTATTTCTGTTCTAGATTCAAGAAGTTGGTTCATATTTCATTTTGTTTTCTTCAATAAGAAAAGCATAAGTTTTGTTTTGTACAACTTTATTTTTTCTTAAAGTAGTTTGATTAAATCTTTTTAATTGAAGGCCCTCTTTCTTTATTTTTTCAAAATAATCCTTGCATTTTTGAGGAATGCATGTCTTTTTAAAAATAGCCTTACCATAACATTTTTCCATACTTTGCCTACATAGCATTAGTCATTCTATAGAATGCCTAAGTATTTTATACAGTGTCTAGGGAAAATAAATAATAATTATCATTTTTTCATACTTTGTCTGAAAACGTTTTGCATTCCATAGAATACTGGAGTTTCATACGTCGCCGGTAACATATACAAGAATCTGGAAATGTACAAGAGAACAGAGACCTCGCCCACAACTTTTGCTAATCAGTCTTTATGTACTCAGAGATTATTCCGACTAGAATTCTAAAGAATGATCTAGAATTGGCTGGAACTTAAATAAACAATGAATAACATTTTGAATTAAAATACTATCCCTAGGATTAAACTACCGTGTCCGGGATTCGAACCGTGGACAAATTTCTAGTGTAGGCCTTTAACAACTGAGCCACGGCGACCTTTGTCTAGGTTTCTTTGTGCGGCAGAATTTTCATGGTCAACATAAAAAGAAAATAATTGTATGTTAGAGGTTAGCAGTCGAAAGGGAACATCCATTTAAAAAGTTTAGTTTTAGTTATATTAACATCCCGTTTTGAAGTAATGCGAGGGCTATTGTGGGACGGACCTCGTATATTATTATTATATTCAAATATTTATTATTATATTCAGTAACGAAACTGACCAACTAATTTGTACCGTCTGTGCGAAATTTCTTCTTATGGTAGAGACGGCTCCCATCGGAGGGCATCACGAATACATGGATGAGAAGAACCCGGATAAGTGCGCAGGTTCTCGCTTCCCTAGTGGGTATAGTAATGATGTCGGGTTCTGTTACCTGCACTTCGAGGATGGTAAGGATTGGACCGAGACAGATGACGACCATCAGGACTCCACTCTCTGTTTCCGTATTGAGGTTAGGTTAAGTTAGATTAACGTCCCATTTTGAAGCAACACGAGGGCTATTTAGGGACGGACATTGTAATTTTGAACCGCGGTCAGATGACGACACCTGAGATGACACCCCTATCTCCAAACTTCCACGCCACACCAGAGGTTGGACGTTTGGCCATTACATATGATTTAGCGTGCAGCAGCCCCATACACGGCGGATCTTCAGTGGAATCGGGTTTCGAGCCTGGAGCCCTCCGGCCCGAGGGCCGAGGCCTTACCACTAGGCGACAACGACCTACCCCTTTTAAAAAGACTTGAAATCATGAAAACTATAAACAAATATCCAAAAAGTACTCATTTTCGGTGATTTTACTTAACTCTACAAAAATTGTAACAACTCTTTATATATTATACTTTCGTCTCTTTTAAAGTTAGTTTTATGATTTATTTTTATGGTAAATTTACTTCGGTGATTTTATATTTTGAACCATTATACACAAGAAAGATTACTGTGTAAAAAAGTTTTAAAAACCAAACTAGAAATGACAGTTTTTTGAAATTTATCGTTTAGATTAAATATTTGAACAAAGAAATTGGAACAAATCATAAATTGTCTTTTCAAGATATTCTTGAAAGACTTACCATCAGTATTAACGAAGCAGAAGTTTACTTACAATGTATTGTAAGGATTTTAAATTAGCCATAAACACTCTACATTTGTTAGGATTAAAGTATTAAAGAGTCATTTGCATTCTTAAAAAATGCCATTTATGCTTCTCATCAATACTTATAATTTTCATTGTAATTTAAAAATAAATGAGAACACATTTTTTATCAGTTCTTTTACCTTAGGAGAAATGCGATTGTGTTAATATGCTTAAATTCTCATTTCAGCGAAATAAAGCTTTAAGTATTTGTCCTTTAAAGTATTATAAATTGGCCTAAAGTAAATTTTTAATACAACATTGTTTAGCATCAAGAGCCAAATCAGAAATGACTGTTTTTTGAAATTTATCTTTGAGATTAAATTTCAGAAAAGCATGCATTTTTTCTTTGTAAAGATATTCTTGAAAGAAGTATTAAGGAAGCAGAATTTTACTTACTAAATATTGCAAAGATTTTTAATTAACCTTACACTCTGTACATTAATTAGCATTAAAGTATTAAAGTCTCATTTGTATTCTTAAGAAAATACAATTTAAGCTTCTGATCAAATCTTATGATTTACATTCTAATTTAAAAATAAATGAGAACACATTTTTTAACGTTTAACTTAATGTTTAACTTAAGAGATATACGATTTTATTGTGAAATTCTCATTTCATCGAAATAAAGCTTTAAATAGTTATTCTTTTAAGCATTATAAATTGGTCTAAAGTAAATTTTTAATTCAACAGGGTTTAGTATCGACCAATTTTCTACAGTATGATTTGCAATTCGAAACAAATTAAAGTTTCCGAGAAAATTAATCCTTTAGAAAAAAAAACTCAAAATGACACGCCGAGACAATTTACAGATTTGTACTCCGTTAGATAATTTCGAAATGTTTATTTCTGCAAATCTTGCTTTTCTTTGCCTTTCATTAAGTTTAATTAGAGTAATACGTTATTATGCTCGTTTTCAAACCAGAGTTTAAAAAAATCGTGCAATTTAAAAGAATTTGGCTTTTACTATTAAAAAAGCCTTAGATAAGACATTGTTCTTCACATAATTAAATATTTTTTTCTATTATTTCTTTTATACGCATGTGAACCATCTTATTTCTTTCAGGAAAAAAATGACAAAAAATATGACATTTTGAAAATTACTCTCTTGTTTTTTTTATTGACAGTTTCTTTAAAATTTTTTTTCTCCATTTATGGCAACCTTTATCTTAAACAATTACTTTGTACAAAATTATACAGGTATTTTTTCCTTCTTTTTTCAAAATGGGAAAAAACAATTGTGTTAATGTTTTTTTAAATTTTTTGAAGTGTGTCATTTTTACTCAAAATGCAATTATGTTTCTAATTTTAATTTAAGCGTGGAAAGAAATATGCTTTCGGGAAATCATAATTCGTACAGTAAAAATTCCATTTCAACAGTTTAGGATGCCGAGAAGATATATTGTTCATATATTTCTCCATTAAAATTATTCTTGTAAGAATGACGTTATTGGATAAATTGCTTTATTGTACCATGATTTTATAAAAAAAGTTGAGCCAGATTATTTGAAAATGTCTTCTATTTCATTTCTTCTAAATCATTTTTGAAAGTATCATTTTATACAAAATAATGTTACACCTCAACTAAATTGTTCAGAAATTTGCCATCGAAAATAAGTATCTTAAATTACCGCTTGTTGTTCGATTTATTTGTAAGTAGAGACTAATTTTGCTATAAGACTATCGGATTAATTATCTTTTCTTGTATATAAATGTATAAATATATTCCAATTTTAAATATATTTTCTGAAATAATCTAAAAAATGAAAATGTAGCAATAGCAGTATTAACTGTGTATAGAGCCAGATTTATTTTGCACTATTACTAAATGGAAAAACTATTATGATCTGTTGCATTTAATTGTTTTGAAATATTTAGGTAATATTTATGTTTTGAATTTATGCTTTTGAAAATTTATAAAGAATTTAAAATAGGTAGATTTACAGAAAAATATGAAAATCTGCTTAGGAGACAAGGTTTCGAAACCTTTAAAAAGTAAGTTAAATTTTGCATTTGTCCATCTTGAAATATTTTCGCTAGTTATGCAAAAAATATTTTCAACATATTTTGAAAAAAATGTTAGTATGTATACCCAACAAAGTAACATCAGCAAAACATTACACAATACGTTATTCACAATCTTATCGAAATGATTATTCTATGACAAAATATTATTCTGTGACATAGAAATAGCAAATGGGTAATATATTTATAAAGATCTTTCATATTATAATGTATTTAAAATAGCTGATTTTAAAAATCAAAAATTGAAAGTACGTGCATTTGATAACACGAAATTCGTTTCTATTTTTAAAATTAAACTATTAAAAACTTCCAAACGTAAAAACACAGATAAACAAAGTTTATTCTTTCCTCTAACACATATAGGGGGTGAGTGGGGAAAAACGAGACAGTGGGGGAAAACGGGATACTTTGATTTTGGCGTTATTAATTCTTCTTTCCAATTGACAAATACTGAATTATTTTCCACTAGGGAAGAAAAAAGATTTGTCATAGTTTCAAATTTGTATTAAAATTCCCTTCGTCTATGAAGGTTTATTTGTTTTATGACGTCACGTCTCCAATGTTCGTATGATTTTAAACTATCCTTAATTAACCTCTTAACGGCTTAGCCCGAGATCCACTCGTGCATCGAATTATGGCATTTTTATACTTATAGTGTGAAATACGCCATTCGAAGACATTATAATTCGACATAAAAAATGAAGAGTAACTCATTAACATCTCAAGTATTCTGCGGACCCTTACTGAATCAATACGACAACACATTCCCAAAACAGAAAGTGTCATTTAATTAGAGAGTAGAGAAAATAAAACCATTAAGGGGTTAAAAATAATTACACTTTTAAAAACCATTTTTAGTCCAGCTTATTATGCGTTTACTAAGGATTTATACCCTATCAAAGAATAAGGATTTACCCCAATAATTGCGCTGTTCAATTTCGTATTTTATGACCTCTGCACTCGGGGAAAAATCGGATACTTCTTGTGGGGTAAAAAAGGATACTGTGGCTATATACTTCGTTTGGAATTCTCCGGTTTGAATTTTGACAGTTTTCATAATTTCCGAACAGAAAAAGACAAAACAATCACACAAATTTCACTTTAAAATGCTTGTCAAAGGATAATAAATTATTGTAGAAGCCTTTTAAATGGTAAAAGAAGGATTAGAAACAAGAAATTACTTCTTGAAGAACAAAATTCACCACCGAGCTCCATTTTTGGGAAGAACGATGATTTTCTCGATTGTTTATGGCCAAAACTAAAAAAATAAAAAAAAAAATGATTCCATTCCCGATCTGAAAAATTCTTGCAACTATTATATTTCTCAGAAAATCGAGAATCAAATTAAAAAACAGCATATAGTTTCGTCAATGATTGAATTAATGGGAGCTGTTCAAATTTGATGTCCGGTATAATCCCCATAAAACATTATGAGAAGAAATCAATCGTGAACTAAAAAAATATGACATTTAGAACAAGGTCTAACTACAAAATACCATTTAGGGCATTTGAAGCAACATTTCCAGAAATAAAAAAAATACTCTCAAGGTTCATTCCACAACCTTTGAGAGTAGAAATAAAGGCCAAAGAAGGACGTCTGACCATCAAATACAACTTGATTAACATAAAAAATATATTTTCGTAAACTATATAAGTACCATACGGTAACTTTGTTTGTTTCTCATTAGTGGCATTTTTTGTTTCTTTAAATTTATTTTTTAATTATCTTAATATTTTTTCTTTATAATACTCATAAACAATATATGCATTTGTGTTGAACTAATTTGTTAATTTTCGTTTCCTTCACGAATGATTTTGTGTGACAAATTAACCCTTTATAAGGCAGTGGGAATATACTTCCCACCAAATCATCAATTTTTAAATGCATTTTTTAAGGTTGGCGTAAGTTCTCGTCAAATTTTTCAATGAAACAAAAACCTGGATGTTACAATTTCTTTTCTCAAACCATAACGAGGTGTCTTGATTTGGTAATTAACCCTTCGAACGTTTCTAGTCTAACAAGAAACCACATTTAAAACTGCAACTCTCTAGATAAATGCCGAACTTAAATCTCTCAAAGATTCAATCCCTCAAAAGTTTATTCCCCTAAAAGTGTCCTCCTAATTGCCAGTGAAAACCACAAAACGACCTTCAGAAGCAGCTGACCCTCTTCGCTTATTATGAGCGAGGGGTTTTCGTGTAATAAACAGAGAGCAACTTTTTACGTCGAAGCCTGTCTAAGAGTAACATTTGAAGAACGACTTTCTGCGACGGTGCCGGTTGAAGAAAAGAAATCGGAGAGCGACATTCTACGTTCCAGCCGGTCGAAGAGTTAATTATGAATTGACAAACTTAATTAACAAAAAATAATGTCATCCAATAAGCTAAATGAATTTATTTTCTTAAATTAATCTCAATACCAGAGTTATTTTATTATACCACTACTAGAAAAAATGGCCTTATTAGAGGGTTAAGCTTTTATTTCTGGATATAGCTGCATACGGAAACTTTTTTACCCACTGTTCGTCTTCCTTATAACTGTTTAAAGTCCACTCCATTCTTGTATTATTTAACTTATTTCCAAAATGTGGAATTCTCTAAGATACAATTTCTAACAGTTTCATATTTTAAGCCTCATCCATGGAAAAGCAGTTTCCTCTAACTATTTTTTCTTTCACTTCTCTCAATTTAGAGCAATTTAGGCCAAGAAGGTTTCGCTAATTAAAATCCGTTTTCTTTAAAGTTACAAAATGCAATCCTGAAAACGCAAGAATGTTGTTTTAGGAGGTAATTAACCAGACGAATGTGTTTAGTGTTATAATTTCTTTCACTCCGGCTCACAGAAGTGTTAATTACACAGCTTGCAATTACCGCGGTGATTTAATTTATTGCTTTTTTGGTCTTTAGTTTGCACTGTAAGAATCTTAACAAAAATTTGCTTGGTTGGTATCATGCGATTCACATTCAAAATGTAACATTTTTTTCTGAAGACGATGATGAACAATATTTTACGCCATGAATCTCGCTTAAACTTTGAAATATCTTACAGGTAACAAATTTAATAATTTATTGAGTCAATGAAGTGAATAAAGTTCTGTACAATTCATTGCCAGCTGTTTCAAATAAGATAAATTACGATGTTCACCGCTATGATACCGTGAATTACATTTTTAGCTATGTTTTCTTATTAATGTAAAGCGTCTACCCCTTGGCGGACATCACGAGTGCGTGGATAAGAAAACACCAGGTAAGTAAACGGGTTCTCGCTTCTTCTGGGGGTATGGTGATGCTGAGGTTGAGTTACCTCTACTCCGATGACGGGTCGTAACTCCTACGGGAGGGGTTGGACCGTAGCCGACTAGGATAGGACTCCGAACTGTTTCCGACTTTTGCTGTGGCGACTGAGTTCTTCATTTGACCCCGCCCACTTCGTCTCGTACGGAGTACCTTCGTTGTGCGTTATTAATTTAGCGTCGACATATTAATATTCAAGCTTAAGCGTATGAGCGAATTAATGATAAAACTGTAGTCTACGGTGCGGTTTGGTTTTCCGCTATTTTTTTCGCGCAACTCCAAGTGAACTTTTGTTTGGGTTCGCAGCGGTGTCTATCGCACGCGATGCCTGTGGCGTCTGAAGTGGGTACCGGGCAATTTTTCTTACTTAAAAAACATTAGCGGCTTTACTTTCAGCAAAGCTGGAACCTAGTAGTTACGCTTGTTCATTGGATGTTAGGAATCTACGTTTAATTAAAATTCCAAAATGATTTCTCACTTCAAAACGTTCCTTCGTCAAAAAGTCAACAAAACTGAAGACTTTGAAGCCATGGATATCAAATGAAAGATTTGAAGAAGATCGCAAGAAACAAGCCGAAACACGTTCCTTCCTCAGAACGTCAACACGAGCAAAGAGTCCATCAGTGTAGAAAAATCCGTGGGGAAATGATTATAATTTTCACAATTCAAAGCATATTCGACCAATAAAATCGTAGAAAGCAAATAGAAGACTAATTAAAACAAGATATAAAAAGCGGCAATGCGCAAGAGACCATTAAAAATATCGCTGCGCACCCAAAACAAATCAGCGTCGAAGTCGAGAATCTCTTGGAGACTAACAGTTAGCGAAAGGAAATGGCAGGAAGCAAAACCAAACTCTACAGTTTAACCGAATTAATAACTTCTCAAGCATCTTAACCGAAAGAGCATAAATAATGAAATCTGTGTTACATCAGTGATTTCTGCATGTTGGGAATCGCTTTTTAATTTTTTTGTTGTAAGTGGCACGACCTAATTTAAGAAAATAGACTGTACAATGAACTGTTATTCCATCTTAGTTTAACTTAGTGATTCCATTTTTATTTGTCCTGGAATTGAAGCATTAATTCTGTGAAGCTTAATTGAAAATATAGGGTCAGTTTTGTTGCTGCCTTAGCCAGTTAGTTAGAGTTAGCTATTTTATAACTCAGAATTAAGTAAGAAGTAACTCAAAAGTAACTCAACTTATATTTAAGTAGAATTTCGACTATTAAAATTATAGTTTATAAATAATTGATATATATTGTTATGTTTGCGGCAGCCTATTAGATTCTGCTAAAAAATTCCGTATTATTTTAATTACTCTAGTAACTTAATGGATGTTATAGCAGAAGATCAATAGACTGTGTGTAAGATGCTGTGTCAGTATAAAAGCAGGGAACATCGTTTTAAAAGTTTCAATTGTTCATTCACACTACTGTACAGTCGCGGAAAGAAAAGTAGCCACGCCGCATTAATTTGAGATCGTTCATCGTGTATTATAAAAAAGTTACCAATTTTTAAGAAATAAGGTCTAGTAAAATGTTTCATGTTTACAATTTCCATAAGGGGTCATATGCATATTTATAATAGAACTAACTTCAAAATTTCCAGTGGAGGCACACATTTTTCTTAAAATATTTCTAAAATACATAAAAAATTATGGTCGAATATGCTTTCATCATCCCAGTATTTTTGGTTTCGGAATAATAAACAAATGAAATTTTGAGTTTCTAATGTTAAAGTAAAATTTTGAATTTTTATTGATATCTTGAGAAATATTATAACTATTGACCTAGAATTTTTTTATGTAGTGGTATGAATTATTCTGCACATTTTACACTTTACTTTTTATTTTAAAATAATTTTGAGAACATGAAATATTTTATCAAAATTGATATTAAAAAATTTTAGAATAGCAACATTTATAAATTTTAACAGTAATTGAAGTAGATGGTAATTTCATAAGCCTATGCACAATTTCAGCACATCCGTACGAGAAGCTTTGAAAGTAAAAATTTCAATTTTCGCTGTAGAAAGATGCACTTAAGGGGGCGTCATATATTTCGAAAACGTTTCCATTATTCAATATAATTATTACACCACTTTATTTATTAAAATTTAACTATATAAAAATGTGACAATTATATATATTATTAAAACTTTAAAAATTAAAGTGGTGTAATATTAATCGATTCATAATTTTTACGCATCAAGTTTTACTAATTGTAAAATGTAGACCATTACTTTGAAAATAACTTTTCAAGTGCGAAATAATTTAAAATACTTCCACCGCCATTGATTGCAGAGACCTTTTCTATCTAAATGTGGAGATGACCCCTTTTCTGTTTAAAACACAAAATGTCGAATATCTTCCGACGTTTTCAAGGTATATTAACCAAAATTTATTTCTTGTGTATTTCTTCATGAGAAATTTATTTATGACATTAAAAATGAGTGTTGCTATTGAAAATTTTGAAGTTAGTTTAATTTTAAATATTTTGATGACCCCTTATGAACATAGAATCTTTTAGTATACGTTATTTACTGGAGATCGGTACTTTTTAATTAATGCCCAATGAACGATCGCAGAATGATTGCTGGATGGATCCTTTCTTTTCCGCGACTGTACAAATATATAGCTTCCTGGAATTTTCTGATATTTTGTAGGAGTGGGCTCATTCATGAATTAAAATTAAAAACCTGCTTGTTGCAATATTGTAAAATTAAAAGTGCGGTCAGAGAAGAAAAGATATAACACAATAATATTAAAATAAAATGAAGTAAAATGAAAGAATAGAACACACACACAATCCAACTCAAAATAGCACATTAACAATAAAATAGGCAAAAGGCAATAGCATGCTGAGCATAAAAAATAATAGCTTTAAATAGCCATAGATTGCAAGCTACAATAAAAGAGAAACGATCTCGAATCAATTGTCGAAATAGTTTTTCATTTTTGATTTCTCTATTGCTTCGTTCAATTTATTTCCAACATTTCTGCTGACATATCTTGAGGTTATAAAACTTCAATTCAATTCTTGAACCTTAAAATCAGTTTGACAATTAAAGTGGAGATAATTTGCCTGATAAGGAAATGTTACCTTCTGAATGAGAAACAGCATGCCCACTGGTGTGGAGCGGAAGTTTGGAGTGGGGTGCCGCCTCAGATTTCGTTCTTGTCATCTGAAAATGGCTCAAAATTATAAAGTACGGTAGCTCTGCTGTTGCTGAAAATGGGACATAAATATATCTAAACTAAGCTACAGACGCAAACTCTACAGGGTTTGGTGGTTCATAGTACCACAAAAATCTGTTGACTACATAACTAGGAGGAGGGCGTTTTATGTCTCTGTAGCAGCGGGATTTCAAGTGGAGTGTGGTTGGAGTCACAGCAGGATGAAATAACAAACTTTTTTAAGGACATATTTTTCTACTTCTCAAGGTCTGTATCAATAAAACATTTTTTTTTTTGCTAATGAGATACCCCTTTTAGTTTCTCGCCCGTCATATTGACGTGCATCGAATTATAACATTTTTAGGCTTTTAAACTAATCTCAAGTATTCTATGCCTTATTAGATGAATGAAAACGACAGCCTCTTTCCAAAACAGGAAGTGGAGGAGTCATCTTATCAGATAGGGGGAAAATGCGATCCTTAATGGGTTTAGCGAATGATTTTAACCCTTTGAGGTGCAAGGCATTCAATTTTTTGAAATATGATGAAAAAACATCAATAATGAATTTAGTTTATTGTCTAAACATAGAATCTACAAAAAAAATGAACTTACTTCATTCCGATGGGGGTCCTCCCCCTTTTGGTTCACCTCCTCATATGAGACCCCCTTAGATGCAGTCACCTTGATACACTCAAAAAGTGTTGTTGAATCTTACAGAAAATTATAAATTAAAACTTCAAGAATATTGGAGGAAAACTTTCGAGTTAATTTGCTAAAATTGTACGCGTCCAAAACTTGAAAAATTTATATTAGCCCTATCTTAAACCTATTATTTCCCATTTATAGTTGAATTTAACGGCTGAAAAGCGAGTGAAATTAGGTGTGCCATTAGCTGGCACACTGCGCTGCATAGGGTTGAGCAATTCTTAATCATGTTATGAATTAAATCTTTTCAATAAAGAACCCCTGAACTTAACTTTTTCATTATTTCAGTGCAATGTCTGATGCAGATTTATCTTGATACCAATTTAACGACAGATTTGAAGAAGAGAACAGATCCCAAAACTAATTGCTCGATGAAATTTTAAAAAAAATATTTACTGTTTGTTTAACCAAAATTTTGAATGATTTTTTTAACCAAATTTTAAATGAGATTCTTTACGTTTGTGGTTTATTAAGTTACTTTGGTTCCTTTTTCAAAGAAAACAATAAGGGCCTATATAATTGCACATGCTTTACGCACGTTGTGTATCTTTATATTCAATGGAGCTTTTAATCTTCAAACTGCTGAATCAATTGTAAAACTCACCCAAAATCAGAGTAAGATGCTAAATTTTTTAATTATTAAAATAAGTAAATGACCACCTAAGAAAGAATTAACGGATCTCATTACCACGTATTCACGAATTGCCTTTTAGGGTACAAGCGGGAAAAATTAATCAGCTAAATTTTCGAATTCATTACATATTTATATCGACTTAGGCCTTGTCAATAGTTCATATGCAATCTATCGATCCACAGAGTGAAAATGCAGGATAATGACATATAAAATGATACCGGCAGAAGAGAAATTGATATTTAATGCGCTTAAATTATCTCGGGTTATTAATTTAATCCATCACTTGTCTTTCCAATTTTGGGATCAAAATAAAATTGGAAGACAAACTAGTTTCCTATTTAGAAATACTTGCTATGAAAATGCAATGTGATTCATTTCGATGCTAAAAGCATTTTGATTGATTATGTTTCAAGGTTGAAATATTTGTTCGCAACATATTTATTAATGAAATTGTTACTGAAAGAAAGATAACCTTTCGTATATTTGAGCTTATATATGGATATAAAGAATATTAAAATGGTGTATATTAATTTAACTCCATTTTGCTTCAATTGTTGATTAGATGCAAATATTCTCACAAAAATGCAGTCGAAATATTTTTCGAAATTCATGTTCATCTTATTGGCAAAAGCTGAATAAATAGTTTTTGATGGCGTGCTTTGATATTTATCAAGCAGTTCGATATTTCAGCTCTTATTATCTGCTACAACAATCAGAAGTAATAGCAGCCTTTCAATGAACATTTATTTTATACGATAGACAATGATAGGCAGTATTAAAATTTGTTAGAAAGCCACTAGAGAAAATGGAAGCCATAAATTCATTATTAGGGGAGAATTGGGAGACTTGATCCCTAGGTCTAAAACCAGAGAAAAAATGCAAATAAGTCTCTGAAACTGGCAACACTAATAAAGTGGTTCCTTATCAACAGATCTGACAACAGAATTTCATTCAGCCATTTTTATTTTTGTTGTAAGAAAGTAATCTCTGATTTCTCATAGTCAAACTTCTTTTGGAGTAGGTAGTTTATGATTCTTATTTTTTGCTAAATATAACTAAATTAAGTTTATGAATATAATATACTAACATTCCTTACTGCTTAAATGTTGTCATTTACATCCAATACAGTTTCTTTACTTTTGATTTAACAGTTCTTTTTCCAACACATGCACATTAGGGACACTTGATCCCCATTCTATGGGGAGACTTGATCCTGGGATCAAGTGTCCCCAAAGTTAAGTAAAATTCATATTAACAATTTTATTACCCCCTACACGCCATTTTGATTTTCAAGTCACATTTAGATCATATCAATATTATTTAGAATATTGCTACCTTCATTTTGGATGGTTGACAAAGGTAGAAAGTTAATATGTGGCTGCACATGATGGTTAGCAAGAACATGGTGACGGTTTCACGGAAAGAGAAAATTAGTCATTCCGTAGGAAAAATTGAAAAGAAGATTTCATCATCTGAATGCGAAATAAATTTTCTAAGAAAAAGAGGACTTCATTCCAACCAATATATTTATCCAGAAAATAGTGACATTACTGTTGTGGGCAATGACGGCATTGTCAGAAAACTACCTAAACCAGCCATGCTTGGTGGAACTCTTTGAACTGCAAGAATTTTAACATTTATTTTTGATTTTTCAAGCTTTGAAAATGTTATTTGTTCATTAATTTCAGCGATAACAATCATTCATATGGGAAACAGTGATTTTCAATAATGTAGAATTTTATAAACGTGTTTTTCTCCCTTTTTTACATGTTAGTCAACAATAAATTTTATTTCGACTACTTAATTTGAATCATTTCAATTCATCTGTTTCAAGGATCAAGTCTCCCTGTAATTCGGGAGACTTGATCCCTTTTCTATTTGTTGGAAGACAATTTATCTTTATTTTAAAAATGGGTTTTCAAAAATAAAAAAATACTACAACAAAAAAGACAAATAAGCCTTTAAGAATGACTGAAAACATTTTTTAAAAATTTTGTTTTTTCCAAAATAAAAATTAAAAACTGAAAAAGGGATCAAGTCTCCCCTATAAAGTAGACCCTCGCTTTGACAAACCTCGAGCTAAAGAACTTCGGATTTAACGGATAGAATTCGATCAAAGTTCCTATATTTTCTTTCATTCTTCCAGTATACTTTAGGGTCGAGGTGGCCAAATAGTAAGGTCTCGACTTCGGGATCAGAGGTTTCAGGTACGAAACCCGAGTCCACTAAAGAACCGCCGTGTACATTGGTCTGCGCTTGTTAAATCTTACGCGTGGGTTAAACAAACACGGACCTTCCCCTCCGGGTTTTGCCCGAAATTCTTTGTAGTTCAGAAGTTCCTGAAATGCGCCATCGCGATAAGATTTGATATACGTCAATAAAAATTCAACATTTTAAATCTTTTATCTACATCAAAATTGAAGGAATTCGTGAAATTTCTTTATTTCAAGGACAAATTTGGCGACAGAAGTGGCCTATTGGTAAGGTCTTGGATTCGGACCAGATGGATTCCAGGTTCAGCACGTGATTACACCATTATTAATTCATTCTCAACTCAACTCCTATGTACTTTAGATAAATATATTTTATGACTACTGACTGAACAATGAGTCAAAATCTTAAGAGAAATATATTTTGAATATGTGGAAACAGAAGTGGCCTATTGGTGAAGTCTCTGATTCGGACCAGATGGGCTCCAGGTTCAACACGTGATTCTACCAAAGATCTGGCGTGTATATGGGCCTGGTGCGTGTTAAATATGATGACAATGGTCAGTGGTCCCCAAGGTGTCGGACGTAAGTTTGGAAGGGGTTTCTAGTTCAGATGTCTTCCTCGTCGTGTGACAACGGTTCAAAATTATGAGGTCCGTTCCAAAAACAGCCCTCGTGCTGCTTCAAAACGGGAAGTTTGTAAAATTCAACTCCTATGTACTTCAGATAAATATATTTTATGACTACTGACTGAACAATGAGTCAAAATCTTACGAGAAATAAATTTTGAATATTTCTCATAGAGTAACCCATGATTTACCGCTCTCGATTTTACATTTTTGTTCATAGCAATGAGTAGTTAAGTTGAGGATGTACTGATTGGGGAAAATGTATTAAATATTGAGCATTCAGTTATTCAACCTTAAAAGGTTTGTTTTCTCATCTATCTAATTAGATTACGCCTTCTATTCTGTGAATGCGTTGCCATTTTAAATCAATTGACAACCTAAAGGACAGCTGATGCATTCCATGCAATTTTTGTAACGAATTACGTCTGCGAATGACTTAGTTTTAGTTTAAGATTAAAATTACGGTAATTTGATGCGCGTACAGGCAAACCAGTTAAGGGCTTGATTGCTTTTATTGTTCTTAGGCAAGACATTTTCTCTTACAGGCACATGCGATCCAAACCGCAAGGATGCCAGAGGTCCAATATTCCGTATGGAACCGCCCCTCGAGAGTTGAATTCTCGAATAATAGTAGTTCAGAACTTTGGTGCAGAGCAGATGTTTGCCCATTGCTTAGACTGACGTGGTTGACCAGAGAGGGTAATCTTGCCAGGGATGTAGGTCAGGCCGTGCTCTCGTATTTCCGCCTTTCTCAAGGTCTGAGTACAGACAGGATGTCCAGGACACTGTGTGCCAGTGCTCAGCCTGGGATCCCGCCTGTATTATCATCAGAGAAAAGTTCATGTGAGAAGAGGTGACTCCTTCTCCCATTTTCATCTGCTTATAACTACACCAGAACATATAGATTAGCAATATTTTAAAAAAAGAACACCATTAACCAGTTATTGGAAAATACAGGGGGCTCAGCGGGTAATGTTTGAAATGAATCGGAATTTTAAAACAAATAAGAGCGATGAAAAGATTTTAATGATATATATTGAAATTACATAATAAGCAATTAATGATAAATAGGTTTGAAGTGACCGCCTTCTTTAACAAGGACAGCAAATCGTGTGGACTGCAGTTGTAACGGCAATTTTCAGTTCAGGAAGAGTCTTAAAACTTGTCTGCCACATTTTGCTCTTCAAGTAATACAACCAGAAGAAATCGCAAGTGTTTAAATCCGGGGAAAGGGGAGGCGATTCGATAACACCTTTGAAGTTCGATGGGTAATCCAACCCAATGATTCGATCGTGAAAATGCTCATTGAGCCTTTTGTTCAGTCAGTCCTTGTTATAAAAGCCCTCTTGCCATGCCTGCTGCACTGCCGTAATATTTTCCTGGCATTTGGCCATTTCGAGTACAATAAACACTATAATTTCTGTTGAATATTTATTAATTTTCGCTTGTGACAGTCACAACTGAGCGACACACTTAAACTCACAGATCGCTAACAAAACACACACCTATACAATTGCCGGCTCTAATGATCATGGGCACCAAGTTTGATCTCACTTGCTGGCAGCTAGTGCTATCTATCAGATTGTTGATCAAACATTACCCTCTGGGCCACCCGGCAGATTGTCATTAAGGAGCTATGGGTCTTTCAACAACGAAAGAGAAACTGAAAATTAATGAAAGTGCGACTATTTATAACCCAACAAATATTGAAATGATTTGACAGATTTTTTTCCCGCAGTTAAATAAGATAGGTAGCTTCCTCAGTATGAATTTTAAAGTCAGTGTAATAATTTCTAAGCATTGTCGACTTTTTGTAAGCTGTCGAACATGGATATAGCTTCCACGCAGGAATTTAAAAGAATTAAGCAACTTATGCAAACAAATGTGATGGAAAATTCGCTCCGAAATAATGTAGCTTGAAAAACATGAATATGGTAAATATCCAGATACGCTTTAACTGCATTTTATTTTGTTAAAATATGCTATGTTTTTCTTTAAAATTATAAATAAGATACCTAGCCCAAAAAGAATAGAGCCCATAATGCTTTGATTTAGCATGGTTTTCTTCGTTTTGTTTGTCAGAGATTATGTCGTTGCTTACAAGCAACACCAATGTCCTCAGTTTTCTGATATGAACTTGAGACCGTACATTTCTATCAGATATGCAACAATTCAGAATTTTCGTTACTGGTTGAAGAAAATTCAGTTTTCTTTTCGTCTTTGAAACTTTGAAAAAGTCAGATAGGTAGTGTTGCTTGTTAACCCAGGTAGCACAACATGTTGCACGATATTGTGCAATATTGTTCAATATTATATGACATTATACAATATTACACAATATTGAGAATATTGTTCAATATCGTACAATGTTGTACAATATCTTTGTGCTCCTGAGCATACGATTTTTTCTTTATGTAGAGATATTTACAGATAAGATTTAAGCATTTTAGCGTTGCTTGTTAACCCAGGTAGCACAACATGCTGTACGATATTGTTCAATATTATATGACATTATACAATATTACACAATATTGTAATATTGTTCAATATCGTACACTGTTGTACAATATCTTTGTGCTCCTGAGGAAGAGACGATTTTTTCTTTATGCGGAGATATTTACGGATAAGATTTAAGCATTTTAGTATTGCTTGTTAACCCAGGTAGCTCAACATACTGTACGATATTGTGCATTATTGTTGAATATTATATAATATTATATGAGATTATACAATATTGCGAATATTGTTCAATATCGTAAAATGTTCAACAATATCGTACAATGTTGTACAATATTTTTGAGCTCCTGGGGAAGCGACGATTTTTTTCTTTATGCAGAGATATTTACGGAATACTCGTAATAAATTTTCCGAATGTGATAAAAATCGATTTTTGTTCATTTGTGCATGATATAGAATAATATTAATGTAATAAAATTAGTAGATAAACGATTCATCGAGAAGAAAAGGACAATTTAATCTAGTTTCATATTCAATGCAAGAAGAGTAAAATATGTTGAACAGACTAAATTAATTACCATAATAGAATAAGAACAGAAATTACCTCCAATAGAGAAAGATAACCGAATTTAATGTGCATTTAGTAATTAACTATAACCACCACTTCCTCATTTGAGAACACGCGATATAGCATACGTGGAGGATACAAATGGTGGGCAATGCAACAATTGCTCCAATCTCTATTTGAGAGATAAGATTTAATCTATTTATTCGTGGCTAAGGTGATATGGAAAATGGGGCTTTTATTCTCGGAACGGGATCATTAATTAACAGAGTTAATTGGAGGGCTGGATGTTCTCATCCTGGTTTCTCTCGGTTCCAGAAATTGAATTATAACTTATGAGTACATTAGGCAAGTCTAAAGGGAGAAAAGTACTTAGAATATTTTGAAATTGATTTCATATCTTAATTTATCTAAATAGAATTTGAGGGATTTTATTAATTTTGTTTACATGATTCATTTACTAACAAATGAAAAACTAGGTTTGAAGTCAGGTCAAAAAGTCAAAAACTTGAAGCTAATACGGCACTTAGGGCCACTTTAGACACGTGGCAGTTTCAGAATTTGTGATTTCTTTTAACTTCTTCGTGGTGAACTGGAAAGAACTGTTAATTTAAATAAAAATGAATGAGTAACTTTAAAACTCTAACTAATAAATTTGTAAAATCTTTTGAACTTCAACAAAAATTAATAAAATTTTTAACACCTTCATTAATAATAATAATAGCAACACCCGAAAAAATTAAGAACCCACATTTTTCCAAAATTAATTACTGCGTTATGTAAGTGTGTAACTGATTAAAACTGTCTTTATTTTGTTTATTATGCTACAACTATCATAATTCTTAATTGCATAACTGCGTAAAGTTTTTTACTACTACATAGAGCAATAGGGTTATAAATTGAATATCGGAATATCGCATATTATTTAACAAATATTATGGCAATGATCAAAGATCCTTCTCTCATTAGACTCGGTTCAAAAAATTGAAATAGATCTTATGAGCACATTGAACTAACTTAAAGGGAAAGAAGAGTGCTTAGAATATTTTTAAATTGATTCCTTATCTTGATTTATCTAAAGCGAATTCTTCAAATTTTAGTATACACCAGCTTCACAACTTTTTCAAGGGAGATCTCAAGTAGATTGTTGTTTTATGAAGAGTACGGCTCAGATGAATGCCGAAATACCTGTCTTTACAAGTCTTACTGCAAAACAGAGAATTCTATGAAATCTTTTTCTCATTTTTTAAAATAAAAAATGAAGAGTAAGAGTTTTATGAAGACTACGGCACTGAATAATGCCTTAATACCTGTTTCTACGATCTTATCGCAATACAGAGAAATCCATGAAATCCTTTTATGTCAGCTTTCGTTTAGCAGTTACTATTAGTTCGTTCATGCATATTGACGTTATAATAAATTCGAAACCGATTTTTCTTCGAGTTCTAAAGATCGGAAACGACATATGCCTGGCATTATGCGAAATTTATGCAATATCTGTATTTATAAGATATCAAATATGCAAAAAATTGGAATACTGAAAAATGATTATAAGGACTTTCCAATTTTATAAAAATCGTATTTTGAAGTAAATTTGATATTTGTATATTTTAAAAATTTACTGAAAGAAAGCCGTCATATCAGCCGTCATGATATTAGTGTTACTCTTACAATATTTGGTAAGTTAAATGTAAATTAATCAATTATAATCGACGAAGGTATCCGCTGACATGTCAAGAACAATATCATAAAACCTATACAATTTCTAACAATATATAATTATTGACTTTTTTAAGAAAACATTCTAAGATATTCGGATACAATAGACTCATAATACTTTATTTCTGTATTACTCTTAAATTTCTTAATATCTGAGTAACAGAAAAGAGCAAACAGGACAGAAAACAGCATTTATACAGTGGCATATGCTTTTAGAAAATATGTCGTCTCCATAAAATATGTCTGATACATCTTCCCCTGGTGAAAGAAGGAAAAGTGTAGAAATATTGCTCGATGAATATATAAATACATAAAAGCCTCGTAAAGGTGCAGACAACAACTCACACTCTCGTAGACAGACAAGTCACAGATGGGTCTTTGAAGCAATCTATGAACGATCTTTTCGCTTTTAGAAAATTTGTCATCTCCATAAAATATCTAATATCTTCCCCTTTCGTAAAGAAATGAGTGTAGAAACATTACTAGATGGATATAAAATGCATAACTGCCTCGTAAAGCCGTCGACAGTAACTCGCTTTGGCATAGACAGAAGTGTAGCTGATGGGTTTTTGAAGCAATCAGTGGACGAGAAGATTGGGCGCACGTTTCGTCCGTAAATAAATCTGTCTCCCGAAGAATTTTTCATCAGACGTGAAAGCTTACTTGGTTGAAAGACGATAAAATGGAGGAGTTTTATTCTGATAAAAATTATGTATAGTAGAAAAGTAATGTGTATATAACATATATGCGATTCATCTTAGTACAAAAATTAGGGAACAAACATAAGGGACGATATTTAAATCATAATGAGATGATTAGTTTAATAAACTTATGACAAAACGGCAAGAACGATGATATATTGATAAAAATTATATAGGTTTTATATGAGTGTTATCAATTTCAAGAATTCACTCTAAAGTATTCAGATAAGATGCATTCATTATACTTTAATTTCGTATTACTCTTCATAACTTTCTAGCTACCTGAGTAACATGCAAGGGCTAACATTACAAATAATAATATTTATATAAAGACATACGCTTTCATAAAAATTGTTATCGCCATAAAATAGGTCTCATATATATTTCCCTACTGGAAAGAAATAAGTGCAGAAATATTGCTAGGTGGATATAAAAAGCATAAATGGCTCTTAAAAGCGCCGTCGTCTCTTTCTCTTAGACAGGAGGAAGCAGATGGGTGTTTGAAGCAATCGATGAACGAAAGCATCGGGCGCAAGTTTTTGTCATAAAGAAATTTGTCTCCGGAAGAAGAATTTTTCATCTGGCTAAAATGTATATTTGGTTGAATATCGAGCGAACGGAGACGCCTTGTTCAGAAGATAAGATCAATATATAAGAGTAAAAGTTATGTATAAATGACTTTGGCATTATGACAAAGACATTACGATTCGAATTAGCATAAAAAGTAGCTAACAGACACAAAAGAAGATGTTTAAATCATTATGAGATGAAACTTAATTTGTTTAATTGTCGTAGGTAAAAGATGTCATGAGAAATGTTTTAAAACCTATGCAATTTTAAAGCTTTAATCCCGAGGTGACTTTTTTCTTCTAGCCCTCTTTAAAACGGCAGTTTATGGAAGACACCGATATGAATTAGAATTCACACAGAAGATGGAGAAAATTTCAGTTATCGACTGAAATTGAAAAGCAGGAAGCTAGCCACTGAATCATGGAGGCTACTGGAAAGCAATTCCTCCAATTAACGAGATTTAGGAAGATTGCGGTGAACTGGAATATGTTCCAAATGAAGGAATTCTACCACGTGTAAGGTGTCAGTTTTGCCAGGCGTTCGGTCATACGAGCCAAAACTGCAAGTACACTGTTACAAAATTGCGGAATTTGTGCCACAGCACTTCAAATTGCAGAAGCAAATTTCAACTCTGCATTAATTGCGAAGAGAGTAATAGACACATTTGCTACGAAGTCCTCCACCCCTGTCGTCGTGAACGAAGCACATAGGTAGGACATGGTGGCCGCGAAATCCATCGATGCGCGAAAACCACATCCAGTCTAACAGGCCTGACGCCCGACGCAACCAGCGAGAAAATCCAACCCGAAGGCTTTGACTCCAGAGGCACGTCATGCTGAAGCAATCGTGTGGCTGTAGTCATCATTCTCTGACCTGGAGCATGTCGTGTTAGCTCAGAGCTGTGGCCACAGAATATCCGAAGGTCTCCACCACGGGATCCCTTCTATGCCCCAGGGGGCACAGCATTCCACTCCTTGATATCTAACGCCGTGGAAAGGCCACGACTTCCCCCTGGCAATCGAGAGGCTAGTCCTGAACGAGTCCGAAAGTATACTGCACATCATCTTGCCCGAAACCACTTCCACCAAACTCTATCTTGGCTGTGATTTCTCTAGATTTTTACGATTGCAGATGTAGGGAGTAGTGGGACAAATCACAACATCAGACATAGGGCAATAGACCTCAGCTGCCTATGCTACAAGAAAGAAATTAAAGCCCATAAGAAGACTAGGGAGTACTAATGAGCATAGCTACCCCGTCAGTCTATTTTAATTAAGTATCTTCTACTTGCCTCAAAACATTTAAAGTCTGCAAACCAACCTGGGAAGAGCTAGACCTGTAAACAACACTCTTCACCCCACTAAAATGAAACTTCAATCAGATCTGCTATTTTACAAGAACCATACATCTATAATAGCCAAATTAAAGGTATCCCGCAATCTTGGAACATCTTCAATTCGATTTCAAACACAATTGTTGTCAAAATTCAAACAGGACAGCAACCGACTACTTTCATTTCGGCCTACTCCTCTCCATATTCTAATATACAAGAAACACTGCTGGAAATACAAGAAAAATTTCATCTCTTCCAAGAGAAAAGTTCTTTATAGCGGCACACATTAATGACCAAAATACCCTTTGGGGCTACAGTGATCTGAACTCCAGGGGAACTGCCATTGAGGAGTTCATTCTTGCCAATAATCTTTTTATTAATAATAGTTCGGACGCACCTCCAACCTTTACCCTCAACACTTTCAAAGGTTGGCCAGACTTCTCCCTCTGCACACAGCAATGGATTGGTGATATTGCCAATTGGAAAATCTTGGAAAAACCGTCTCTCAGAGACAATCAGTACATTGAAATAACTATGGACTCATCCGTGAAGAACTGCACCTTTACTAGGTACAAAATGCTTCATGGTAACCACAACATTTTCCTCAAAAACCTTAAACTTTTTGCCAATTCAATTATGGAAGCCATCTGAAATAGTCAGAATGAAAAGGACATCAACCAACAACAAACGTCCTCCAAAATAGTGTTATTGTAGCCTGTAGCAAATCCTACCGCACTAATAATCAAAATCTTTCTCCAACCTTAAATTGGTATACGCAAGACCTTAAAATTGGAAAAAACGACTTAAGGCGATGAGAAGACGCGCACAAAGATCAGAGAAACGCCCGATTCCAATTCCATAAAGAAGAAATGGAATCGTACATGCGGAAAGTCAAAACTGCAAAGAATTCCTGTTAAGAATTGCTAAATCAACTGTCCATCCTGCGTCTTTTTCTATCCCTCATCTCTCCATCCTTTTCTTTGGAGATGGAAGGTCTCGTTTCACCAGTTCAACATTCGCCTCCACTTCTGCCCATCATCCCGTGCCATCATTCATGAACTCAGAACTGCTTTAGTCGTTCTTTCAGGACTTTCCTCCAAGATCAACCGTGTTTCTTTTTCTTCAAATATCATTCCATCAGCTAACTCTTCTTCAAAATCGAGCTTATTAAAACTCTGCGCGGCCCATTTCTCTGTTTTTGTGTATATTTTTATTATTGCATTAATTTGTTGTTCCTCTTTTTCCTTTCATTTATTTTTTTTGATTTAAATGTACTTTTTATTCTTTTTGTAGTTTTTTCATTGCGTTTAGTTTTTATTATTGTCCAGTTATTTAATGTTTAACTGTGCAATTTTGTGTTTTTTCAAAGTATTATTTTACTATGTGTTACCAAAATATTTTTATGATGTTATAACACAATAGCAACCCTTCCTAATGCAATACCTCCTGTAAACAGTTGTAAACTCGTCGCGTTTTTAATTATGCAGCGGTGTAGAGAACTGTCAAGTTTTAAGCGAGGTCATCCCCTCGGATGTTGTGATTTTTCTTCCACTGCATCTCCGCGACACTGCTTAAATAACCTTAACCAGGGGTATGGAGTGGTGTTATGTTATGCGGTGGGCAAGGATAATAGGACCCTCTACCGCGCTTATCTCCTAAGCGATCTCAGAACCTCTCCTCCCCTTAAAAGAAGCTAACCGCCTTATACCGGCCTTTGTCGTTTTTAAGGGGAAATTTTTAGACCTCTCGGGACCGCCTCGCTAGGTGTAAGATGTTTAATCACTATATAAGTATTACCAATTTCACTCTGTTCACTAATTAATCCACACTAAAATATTCAGAAACAATACATTCATTATAATTTAATTTTGTGTTACTCTTCATAAATTTCTAGATGCAAGCCAGATTAGATTGCAAGATCAAACAGGCGATATAACAGCATTTATATAACAACAAATCCTTTTAGAAAAATTGTCATCTCCGTAAAATATGTCTCGTATATCTTTTCCATACCGTAAAGAAATGAGAGTAGAAATGTTACTAGGTGGACATAAAATGCATAAATGCCTCGTAAATGCATAAAGTAACTCGCTTTCTCGTAGACAGGAGCGCAGCAAATGGGTTTTTGAAGTAATCGATAAAAATGCGGCTCGGGGCACGTTCCTGCGATAAAGAAATTTGTACCCGGTACAAGAATTTTTCATCCGACGTGAATGCATACTTGGTTGAAAGATGAGCAAATGGAGGCGTCTTACTCACAATAAAATGTGATGCATATTAGTAAAAGTAATGCATAAATGGCTTCGGCGTTATGACAAAACATTTACGATTCTCTTTAGCAAAGAAATTATCAAAGAAACACAAAGTATCACAGTGAGTTATATTCGATTGTTGCTATGAAAATTTCTTTTATTTCTAGATGTGTGACTGTTTACTTTGTTAACTCTTCAGTATTGGGTTATTTTTGTTCTTTATTCTACGTATATCTTTATTACAGTTAAGAAGTGAGTGCAGAAATATTGCTATGTGAATATATAAATTGCATAAATACCTCGCAAAAGAAGCACAGACAGCAACTCACTTTCAACTGTACGCCGCAGATGGGTCATCGAAGCAATGGATGGAAGAGTGGTTCAGGCGCAGGTTTCACCCATAAAAATAAATTTGCGACTCGAAGAAGAATTTTTTTTCATCAGAAATGAAAGAGGGGAAAATGGAGGCGTGTTCTACGAAGGAAAACATAATGTTAAGAAGGAAAAAGGATATATAGGAGGCATCTTCTACGAAAGATAAATGATGTATAGAAGTTGTAGTATTTGGCTACCGTTGGAGATGATTGATCGGACGTTTGTCGCAACTCCTCTAGGGTTGCTTTCTGTAAACGAGTCAGCTCGAGAAGCGAGGTGAGATATTTAGGCCTAGTTGTGGTCGTTATTTTTGGGATAACTCTAGCTGTTGAGGTGCAACGTACCGCACTGTATATTTTATGTGTGTTGCTTGTCTTCTGTGTGTCTAAGTCTGAATATAATAATTTTTTCTAAAATCTGGTGTCTTCATTTCAAAAAGACAGCAACACTACATAAGTAGTGTGCGTAAATGACTTCGGAAATATGACAAGACATTTACGATTCTTTATAGTAAAAAAATTAGCGAAAAAACATTAAGCCTGCATTTAAATCATGATGAGTTATATTCCAGTGTCCCAAACAGATTTATGGATTTATTTCTCGAGGAAGGATCATTTCCTTTGTTGACTTGTTAATGTCCTGCTATTTTTTAACGTTATTTGATATGTTTGGTAATAAGTCGAAATATTTTTCTGACTAAGCTAATTGATCACTGAATTTACACAAAAATAATTAAGCGCTTTTATATATATCTAATTTTAATTAATCTGTAACTTTTAGCTCTGTAAGAAGTAGATCTAATGCCAAGAAGCAAAATCTGCTTTTTATCGTAGTCGATAAAGATTTAATCAATGTTCTGATCGAGCAACCTCAATTGGTTTAGAGTGGGAAGGGAGGCATGCTCGTACTCTGTTGATCAGCAACACACTTTATAACATTATTTCTAATCTTGGCATTTCTTTTGCTGCTAAATCATTTGAGTTAGATAAAAAATGCATTGGAACAAAGTTTTCTTCAAAAGCTGGAGGTAGTCTGCAAATTTTTATATCATAACCCTTTCAAACCGATAGAAGCTGTCCGGGGCGGTTTAAAAAATTTTCCTTAACAGTGACGAACGCCGGTCTGAGGCGGTTGGCTTCTTTTGAAGGCAGGTGAGGTTCTGAGATCGATTAGGAGATAAGCGCGGTAGGGGATCCAATTACCCTTGCCCACCACAGCCCATTTCCGTGTGCCTTAAGAGAAGGATATAGCAGGTGAAGGGATTGTGGAGTAAAGACCACCCTGATTGGAAGAGTCCAATTTATTTTACTTCATTCCAAAAAGTCCCGATTTTAAAGGATCTGGAAGAAAAATGTCGCCTCAGGATTAAAGAGATAAAGCGCCTGGCTAGAATCGTTGAATGAATCTGAACATAACATGAAACGGAACCTTCCAACTCTATGAACGCGGGTTCGATCCCCGGCTCGGGGGAATTTGAAGTTTTGTCACAATCTACAACAAAATCGTACTAGTAAGTTCAATTAAAAATTATATTAATCAAATTAGTTGAAATTAATTATTAAGCTTTAATTAATTAAGATTCCTAATTGATTGAAATTCCAGATAACTCTAAGATGACGTCAAAAGAAGGGGGTGGTCCCTTCTGTAGGGGTGCGGCTTGGGAAGGGGGCTCTATTTTGTCCGCTGAAGGAAGGCTCTTAACAATCTTTTGAAAGGCCTGAAACAAGCTTGTAATGAAAGGTTGGGGAAATCTTACAGAAAACCTTGTTACTTGTTGTCTAGAGAACCTTTGTGACAACATTTACCTTTGCTGACGACAAGGTTTCCAAAACCTTTTAGACAAGCTTTCTTTGCTATCTGAGAGGTCCCATGTTCAAAACCCGATTTCACTGAAAAACCGACGTGTATGGGTCTGTTTCATGTTAAACATAAAGTGACGAAACGTACGCCTGTTGATGTGGCGCGAAATATTTGAGAGGGGGTTAAGCCAGTCCAACCAAAGAATTACTTTTCAGCGTTCATATATGAAACAATTATTTCTGCACTGTGCAAATGCTAATATTATTTATTACACTGCCGTTGAGTTCAAGAGTTGAAATTAATTTAGCCAGACTAAATTTCATGTAAAGCCTATTTTAACCCTCTGTTAGTCCTTGTCATTTTCAACTTCAATGTTACTCGCGCATACATTGTGCATTGTATATGTTCTTCATATATTGATAATTTTTCCTTTATAATTATAATAATGAATCATAATAAGAATGCGATTAAGTGTTCTGTAAAGAAAATTGAAATTGTTAAAGAGTTGAAAACAGCTAATACAAGCAATCTGCATGAGCATGAATTAGATATTGCGATTAAGGTATAGTTAAATAATTATTGTTTTTGACCGAGCTAATTGAGGCATCTGTCATGATCGGTTTAATATTTTCGTTCTGTGTAATCATCAGTTTCTATAAGCGACTCCAGCCAAACTTAGCTCCACACAAAAGAGAATTAACTGCAGCAGTTCTTTTAAAAGAGGAGAATGCGAAAAACTGCCAGGTGGATTTCCGATTCTTAAAGTGATAAAGTTTAATAAAAACAGTTTCTAGAAGTACTTGAAGCGGGAGAATTTTTATTTTAATTATTTTCTAATATTTTCATTCGAGAGATTTTGTTTCCGTAACTCATTACCAGATGCCGCCATGAGTATGGAAATAAAATTTAATTTAATTAATCATTAATTGATGCGTAGGTTCTGAAAATATTAAAATAGTCTATTGCGATTGCGAATTCACAAGTGTAAAAATTTCAAATCTGTCGCACACCAGAAATTGATTGAAAATTTAATTGAGAATATCATTTTTACAAACATGAAACAATTAAAGTTAATTTAAAGTATTTATAAAATTAATAAAATCAGTTTTTAAGAACATACTTTTGATCGTGTACTAGCCAGAAGCATTTTTTATTTGTTTTCTACATTTTGCTATTAATTTGCACTTCCTAACAAATATTACCCAATCTTGAAGGCAAATTTCACACAAGTAAAAATATAATTAAATTAAACAATTTAATGATAATTACGTCATGAATATATCAAAATGGTGTCTTTCATAGAAAGCAG